>CAUYRH010170482.1:0-29676 GCA_963574655.1 Perodicticus potto | reverse complement strand
AAGACATGAGAATGGCAAACACACCATTTAATCTCTGTATTGTGGTATGCGAGATAACAGCACGAGAGAAATAATGGCATCTTCTCTGCATAAAAATTACATGTTAGATTCCCTCCGAAATAAACTTTTGGAAAAAAAAAATAAGTAAATTTCTGCAGCTTTATTCTCAACTCAATTTTAAATGATACATGTGCTCTATTCTCATGAAATCAAGATAAAAGCCCATCATGATTTGTTTATATTGATTGTAGGTCTAAAAAAATAACAAACGGTGTTTCCCCTCCTGGCATTGCCTCGTTCTCCCCAGTGATCCTGTCCCTCTGTGTAGCGGGTCCGAGCCCACGACTTTGACACACTCCTGTCATTCACAGGCCACGCCACAGGATGCCACTGTTGCATTTTTGCTATTATAGACTTAAACTAAAGTGAATGAAGAAAGAAAAAAAAAAAAAGGAAAAAATTTATTTTTTTAATAAACAGACACATGGCAATTATTTAACGTGTTAAGATTCAAACCTTATCTTAGTTATTCGTTACAGTTAGCTTTTAAGATCCCCTTAAAATGGATTTTACACATCCCATAGTGAAGTTATATGAGTCTTTTATTAATTACATTCCAAATTCACACCAAATCAAAGTATTCTTAGAAAGTTTAAAACTGAGAGTACCCGCAAGTGCTTAGAACAAAGTTCCCTGAGAGTTAAATTCTCACGAGAGATTTCTACGCCGGCCGTGCGGAGTCAATTGCATCTTTATAGACTCACGAGATTTCTGAGATATACTACTTGCTGCAACTGATAAATAATATACTCGCTAGCACTGAAACCTCTCTAAAATTATTTTTAATGGCACTGATGTATGTTTGAAATCAAAGTGTTGGGTAAATGAAATGATACTTTGCCCTTACCTTACCCAAAGTTGCTTTATTTGCACTTTTGACTGAGCCACAACTAATATTAATAGTTACACGTGGCACTTTACAATATCAATAGTTACACTTGGCACTTGACTATTTCTTCCTGACCCAGTCCCAGACTCCCTCACAGGTAATGAAAGGTTTATAAATTCACATTTACAGGTCCCAAAGAAACTCCTATTTAAAGGTAAACATTCCTTTTGTCTTATGCCCAAACAATATCCGAAGGAAGGCGTTCCCAAAGCAGAATACATTCTGCAGAACGGTATTTCTGAATGCCTGGTCCAGGCACGCAGGGAGCAGACCCACTATAGACTCTGAAAGAGAATGTGGCGCAATCAGGGGCTCGTGACACATTTATATGAGAATGAGAACAACAGTCCCAGGGACAGAAGTGCCCAGATATTTCCAGTGCTCTGGGACAGGAGAGTCGTCAAGGGCTGCAGCAGCCAGGAGGAGGTCTGGAGCAGGCAGAGCGCGTGGCCCCCAGGCTCACTGTCACCTCCTCGCAGAGTTCCACCTGCTTTCCACTTCAGCCGTCCCAGCTGGTCCCTTTCCTCTGCAGACTCATTTGGTCTCTGTCTTCCGCACATTCTCATAGCTCTTTGAACATGTGTTTGGTTATAACCCTCAGAAACTGCTCATCTGCTTACTCATCTACTTCTGTGACAAGTGGCACAGAGAAAAAGGCCAGCGTGGCCTGTCCTAGGAGCTCGTGGGTCCCGCACATGCCTTGTGATTACTCGCTCCCACATCTCTGTCTTCTGTACGACTGTGAGCTGCTCTGTGTCTGAAGAAGGGAGGGCGGAGCAGATGCAAAGAAATGTTGCTTCAGTAAATGAGGGGTCAGGGAGGGGTGGAGGCAGGAAGGCCAGAAGTTAGCACTGTCATCTGGCCTGAGGTGCTGGGAGCTCAGATCAGAGTGACAGAGTGCTGATGGCAGACAGGGACAGTCAGATAAAATGGAAAAGCCAGGAGAGCTGATGCTCCTACAAGCGGTCAGGGGGAGACCAAGCTAAAAACTACTCCAAGGCTGGCTTTGCACAGTAGTTTTGTTTTTTCTTTTTGTTTTTATTTTGAGACAGAGTCTCACTATTTCACCCTGGGTACAGTGTTGTGGCGTCATAGCTCACAGCAACCTCAAACTCTTGGGCCCAACCGATCCTCTTACCTTAGCCTCCCAAGGAGCTGGGACTACAGCACTCGCCACAATGCCCGTCTACTTTTAGAGACAGGGTCTCACTCTTGCTCAGCCTGGTCTGTAACTCCTGAGCTCAGGAAATCCACCATCTTGGCCTCCCGGAGTGCTGGGATTATAGGCATGAACCACTGCACCCAGCCCCACAGTGGAGTTTTTTTTTGTTTTTTGTTTTTTTGCTGTTTTTGGCTGGGGCTGGGTTTGAACCTGCCACCTCCAGCATATGGGGCCAGCGCCTACTCCTCTGAGCCACAGGTGCCGCCCCCCAGTGGAGTTTCTATGTTTATTTTCCTTACTAACTTTTGTGCTGTGGTCTGAATGATTTTGCCCCTCCAAATTTATATGTGGAAATCCTAACCCCCAAGGCAATTATATTAGGAGAGGGGGCCTTGGAGCAGTGAAACCCTCATGGATGGGATTAGTGCCCAAGGCCAGGCATGGAGCTCATACCTGCAATCCCAGCTCCTTGGGAGGACAAAGTGGAAAGATCGCTTGAGGCCAGGAGTTCAAGAATAGGCTGGACAATAAGCCAGACCCTATCTCTACCAAAAACAAACTAGCCCAGCACAGTGGTGAATGCCTATAGTCCCAACAACTCGGGAGGCTGAGGTGAGATTGCTTGAGCTTAGGAGTTCAAGGCTGCAGTGAGCTATGATCCTGCCAATGCACTCCAGCTAGGTGAAAAAGTAACACCCGACTTGGCGCCTGTGGCTCAACAGGCTAAGGTGCCAGCCACGTACACCTGAGCTGGCGGGTTCGAATCCAGCCTGTGCCCGCCAAACAACAATGGTGACTGCAACCTAAAAATGGCCGGGCATTGTGGTGGGCGCCTGTAGTCCCAGCTACTTGGGAGGCGGAGGCAGGAGACTCGCTTGAGCCCAGGAATTGGAGGTTGATGTGAGCTGTGATGTCACAGCACTCTATCCAGGGTGACAGCTTGAGACTCTGTCTCAAAAAAAAAAAAGAAAAAAAAAAAGTAACACCCTGCCTCTTAAAAAATAAAAAAAAAGAGGCCCTTACGAGCTACCTTGCCCCCTCCACCAAGGGACATAGCAAGAAAATGCCACCTTTAAGCCTAAAAGTAGGCACTCACCAGACACCAAATCTGCTTTGATCATGGACTTCTCAAGTTCCGGAACCGTTAGAGGTAAGTTTCTATTGTTTACAGCCACCTAGCCTACGGTGTTTTGTTACAGCAGCCCACACAGACCAAGACACACTGGCACTGGCAACAGAATGGCCCCTGTGCCAGCCTGGTCACTGGGAAATAAGCTGGCCTGTTCTGCAGCAGACAGTGAGGCAGCAGAAAGAGCAGGTGTTGGAAAGTCAGCGTGGCGTATTCCTCGGCCTGTTCTCTTTGGCAAACTTAGTGAGGAGAGGAGCAGGTGCTGTCAGAGTGAGTCCTGAGCATTTATCCCGGGTTGTCACATGCACCAGGGCCGCAGGTCGTAGTTAATTCAGAGTTTGAGGCAACCCTTAGGAGGTCAGTGTGACTCATAGGAGCAGAACATGAGCAAAGTGATGGGCTGAGTGGTTATTAGGTAATAAATTTTTAAACTTAACTGAAATAGCCTAAGTCTTAATTCAGAATATTGGTTGCCTAAGCAACAGAGGTTAAAGCAGCAATAAATTATGGCTAGCCTTATCAAAATAGGGCTGTTATGGTTTTACAACAGGGCACTAGCACCCTAGTTGTTGCCTGCCAAATAACAATTCAGCGTGGAGAAATTATCAACAAGTCCATATCAAAGGAAAACAGAAATTCACAACCAAAGTCCAAGGTCTAGGGAGACTGAAGTCCTAGTATCAGACAATTTGGGTTTTCTAAACTAAAATTCTGTCTTACAAGACCTACATCCTAATCTCAGCTCTGCCCTTCACAAATAGTGTGACGTCTCTGGGCAGCTCACTTTATCTGTCTGAACCTCAGACTGCCCTCTTTAAAGAAAAGATGTTGTAAGGCTCCCGTGAATTCACGTTCATGAAAACACTCTAAAAATAGTATGATGCTCTGCAAAAAAGTACTGCCATCACTGAGAGATGAAAACAGTGTCAGTTGAATAACAGCAATAGTAAATCTAAATGTTTTGTTAAATATCTGTCATCCAGCAGTTCAAGTAACTGGAGTTATCTGAACAAAGAAACCACCTCTGTAACAACTTTAAACAGTTGTTTTTGTTAACACTCCCACCGACCTGCAGAGACACCAGTGTTCATCTGGGTTAAACGGGTTTGGCACCAATGGTGTGGTCATTCTCCTCTGTCTTATTCCAAGGCTTGATTGATTTTTCTAGCACACTACCTCTGTCCAAAGGCCCCTGTCACTCACGTGCTGCCTTGCTCACTGGGTGTTATGTGGTATTTCCTACGTTCTCGTTCTCTATCTCTGCCTCTGTTTCCACATGAGTTCTCCTCTCCAACCAGACTGATTTCTCGGTGCCACATGTATGACTCATCGTTCTTTTCCCCTAGAAGACCCAGGTCAGAGCTCAGGGACCAAGTGATCTTTACCCCATCTGTGCTACTACACCTGCCAAAGCTTTGTGTTGTGATCTTGCTCTTTGTGGCTTCAGATAGAACACAAGCTCTTTGAGAAAGACCTGGTAGGGACCGTGCTCATCACGATGCTATCTGGGACTCAACCTTGCACAGGGGAGCTGTCTGAAGAGGAAGAGGAGGATGAGGAAGATACCAATGCCTGTGAGTGCAAACACTATGATAAGCCCCAGGGGGCTTAGCACAGTACGGAGGCCCAAACAGTCCAGATTTCCTTCATCTGGAGGAATGGAGGGACATACTTGGGCAGGAGGTTTAGTGTAGAGTCAGTCACTGTGCTACTGCCAAGAATCCTAAGCTGGACGACAAGGGAAGCTGGGGAGGCTGCCTTCTTTTTCCTTCTGCAATCCAGAAGGGCCTGGAGGACAGAGACAGGTGTGGAAAGATTTGCATCTACAGGTGCACGGCCCTATCTGAAGGTACACATGGTACCCATTCGGTTCACATATGTTCCAAAACTTTAGCTAAATATACGAAAAAATATACATACACACACATATATCCGAATGGCTGATATCGCTCTTCTTCCAGTCCTAAATGTAATGAGGATTCAAGACCAACCCCTATGACCTCCGTGTTTCACCAGCAAGTCCACGTGCAGCAAGCTGTAACTGATTAGCTTTCAGACAGACAGAAGGAACTGCGACTTCTTGTCCTTCCTAAAATTTGCCTTGTGAATTAAACATTCATCTCTGCATCTCAGGACGCCACAGAGAAGTCAAATCCATATTAATAATCCTCCAGGCTGAATATTCTCATTGCTAATGCTTTATTTCTATTCAGGTATAATAAAAACAGGTATAATAAAAACGCACAGATCTTAAGTGTTCAGTCTGATGAGTTTTGACAATTATATACCCGTGTTAACCACTTCAATCAAAACATAGAACATTTCCATCGCTCCGGGAAGTTCCCTGTGCTCCCTTCCTGGCAACCCCCCTTGCCCCGCAAGGCAATCACTCTGATTTATATCACCAAAGTGCAGTTTTGCCTAGTTTTGCATTTCATATAAAAGAATCATACGATTTGCATTCTTTGGGTTCTGACATTTTTAGCTCAACATAATGTTCATCTGTGTTGTTGAGTGAATCAATGGTTAGTTCCTTTTTATTACTGAGTAAAACTCCATTGTATTAATGTACCAGAACTTACCTAATCTTCTGTTAAACATTTGGATCGTTCCAGTTTTTGTCTATTACTTTTAAAAGTTGCGGTTACAGTCACATACAAATCCTTAGGTGTAGATGTGTTTTCCTTTATCTTGGATACATACACAGGAATAGAATATTCTAGGTCCAAATGTCTGTGTCTTCGTCATAGGTTATATGCATGTTTAACTTAATAAGAAAGTGTCAACTACAATAGCTTCCCAAAACTGTCACACCATTTGACATTCCCAGCAGCAATAAATGAGAGTTCCAGTTGCTCTAGATTCTTCCTGGAATTTGGCATTGTCAGTATGGGGGGTTTTGTTGTGATGTGGGCTCTTTTATCTTAAGCCCGTCTAGCAGGTATGAAGCCGCATCTCACCATGGCTTGAACTTGCATGAGGACTGAGGACAAGGGAGCACTTTTCCAGGTCTTACCGCCCTTAGTTTATCTTCTTTTCTGAAGCATCTGTTCCATCTTTTGACCATTTTATAATGGGGTTCTTTACCTCTTTATAGTTGATTTGTAAAAGTTCTTTACAGATATATATATATGTATTTATAGGTATTTACATATATTGCAAGATATATTACATATATTACAAGATATTACATATTACAATATATATACAGATTGAATTCAAGACCTTTGTCAATGTATGTGTTGCAAATGGTTTTTCCCAATCTGTCCAGGCTTATTTGTTGATTTTCTTAGCATTGTCTTTTGATAAGCAGAAGGTTTTAATGTTGATGGAGTCCAAGTTATCAATTTTTTATTTTCTGGTTAATGGTTTGGGGGTTCTAAGAAATTTTTGCCCACTATAAGATCGTGAAGATAGAGTCCTGTGCTTTCTTCCAAAAGCTTATGGTTCTGGATTTTATACACATATCTAAGTTATAATTCAGCTCAAATTAACTTTATTCATGGAGTGAGGTGGAGGTTCACTGTTTTCCATGTGAGCAACCAGTTGTTCAGCAAAATTTATTAAAAATACTCTTATTGGCTCAGCGCCTGTAGCTCAAGTGGCTAAAGTGCCAGCCATATACACCAGAGCTGGCAGGTTCGAATCCAGCCCGGGCCCACCAAACAACGACAACTACAGCCAAAAAATAGCCGGGCGTTGTGACGGGCGCCTGTAGTCCCAGCTACTTAGGAGGCAGAGGCAAGAGAATCGCTTGAGCCCAGGAGTTAGAGGTTGCTGTTCACTGTGATGCCACGGCACTCTATCCAGGATGACAGCTTGAGGCTCTGTCTCAATAAATAAATAAATAAATAAAAACACTCTTATTTCCCACTTGGACTGACTAGAACCTTGATAAACAAATCAATGGACTATGCATATAATAAGGGTCAGTTTCTGGAGTCACTAGGCTTTGACCACACACTCAGCTAGAGAGGGACTTTCAAGACTTCCTCAATTTCAGTCTTTCTTTTAAAGGACTGACATGGAACTCTTGATTTTGAGAAAATAAAGCACAAGTGTATTAAATCACAATACTTTGAGGGACCATGTTTTCAAAGAAGGTACAGATCTTTATTTACACCTGCAATAGGACAGGTATAAATCTTCTTCCACAAATGCAATGAACACCACGTTTGTTGCATTTTCTTGAATGAAGATTCTGCTGGTAGGAAAGTCAATCTAAGGCTTCCCTTGGATTTTTCCCTCCTTGTGGTTGCAGGAGACTCTTTTTTCGGGAGTTGAAAAGTTGCTGGGGGAGGAGGAAGGGCAGGTAGGAGGTGGAGGCTCTCCTCTCCCTGTCCATTCAGGAGCACTGATATCCTTAAAGATCAAGCCTAAATATTCCCTTGAAGGTGAGTTGGAATGACATTGAAGTTGAGGTTGATTTTTGTATGGGTACATGATTGTTCTAGCTCCTATGCCTAATGGAGCACAGGGGTCTCTGCCAAGGCCAGGAGTCCCAGGCGGCTAAAAAGCTTCCTAGATTCCTGTGCAGCGGCCCCCTCAGACAGTTACCCCCTGGGCATTATCAGCTTCCATGGAGTGTGGCCATGGGCATCTGACATTTTGCCTGCCCCATATATTTCCCCTTCTTCCAGAAACAGCACTTCACTTTCTCTTTGGGAACCCCTCCTCCCCTCTCCAGAGAATGTGGGGTTAACAGCACCTCCTAGACTGGGGGTATGTGATTCGCCCCTCTATCCTGAATGAAGTGATAGAGATTTTGACCCAAGTTAGGCCAACTCCGAAGGCAAGGAAGTCGGCCCCAGGATTCCTCCCTGGGCAGTTCTGTGCACTGCACAGCTACGAGAGAATCTGAGAAGGAAGCCAGCTCAGTGAGCAGCTCACTGCAGGAGGGACATGAGAAGTGCTCCTCAGAGCTTCTACTTCCATTCCCAATCCCAGCACAAGCCTCTCAGGTCAAAGGGACCCAGGAAGGTGCCCTGTCTATGCTGCCTTGCTGACTACCTACTTGGAACAGGTAAGAAGGAGCCGTGAGAGTGAGCCCTCTCTCTCACTGTTGCTTTCTTAAGTTAATCATTTTCTCTCCTTCCTCCTCTATCCATTTGCTCTTGTGTTGATACCAGTTCAATGTCTGAACCACTTACTTTGTGCCAATATATTTGGAATCTCAAAACATGGCCTCACTGGCCACAAGGCTTAGGTGTAGGAATGAGAATTTCGAGGCAGAGAAACTGGGGGAACCTAGATTCAGAGGACAAAGGGCAGGAGAAAAGCCAACATTTTTACTTTGAAGAAACTGGTGATGCCACCGAGAGGCAGGCGGAGAGGAGGGCCTGGAGAATACGTGAAGAGGCGCTCAGAGATGGGGGTTCAGACAGAGGTCACAGCACAAGGTTCTGCTGGAGCATACCTGAGAGGCCATTAAATTATAGCATGTTTTTGTTAAACAATGCCTGAGAGGTGATCTAATTTCTTTTAAGTAAAATTAAATCCACCTGTAAGACCCAATTTCACCATTAACAAATGAGAGAACCGAATCAGTAGTTCCCCCAATATGCTGGGGTTGGGGTGCCCCGAGGCCCTTCGTGACCCGCCAACCAGAGGAGCTCGGCTCTAGTCATGGCACAGTCATGTGATTTTTTAAAAAAACAAATATCTACATACGTTTGGAAGCCAAAGGATTAGGCGATTTCTCATTTCTCTTGCAGAGCTGACATAATTTCTTCCTTCTTGTGAGCCCAGGCCGCCCCCAGGCCCCGTGACTTTGATTTATTAATCACACGTGTCTTTAGTTATTAATCTTACTCCTTGGGTTCCCTACCTGTTGTTTGTTATTCATGAAGTCTCAGAACCCAGATGTCTGAGGAGCCTAGACGTGTGCTCTGGAGAAACGTGAATCGGGGGAAAAGGAAAGGGCACATCGGGGTGTGGGTGTGAGTTTAATGAGGGTGTTCAGGGGGGCCCTGGGTACTGATGTGGTGCTTGATCGAATGGGGTGGGGTCTGAAGAAGCAAGGCCTGAGGATGACCGGGGCGGGGGGCCATGTAGAGAGTCACGTCCACAGCGAGGAGCCGCAGCAGAAGGGGCATGAGGGGTGCAGGCAGCGGATCTCAAACGTGAGGTGCACAGAGTCCCCAGGAGGCTTCATTAAAACACAGAGCCCCATCCCCAGTGGCTCTCATTCTGTAGGTTGGAACAGAGCTGGGAGGTCTGCATTTCTAGTGAATTCCCAGGTGCTTTCAGGGCCTCTGTGTGGACAGGGCTCCTGGAAGCTCTTTTCCCAGGTGGCCCCAGGAGTCTTTCTCTAACTCCCCTTAGGTTTGTATCCAAATATGACTTTTGCAAGGAGGGCTTCACTGGCGATCCTGTGTACATTTCAAGCCTCCTCTGCTGGACATGCGCCACCCTCGATTCCAACTTTCTCAATCACACCTGATTGCCTGGAGCTGCTGTAACAATTTTTTGCCAAAACAAAAAGCAAATTGGGAAGCTTACAATAACAGAAGCTCAACAGTTCTCTCAACAGTTTTGGAGGTCAGAAGTCCGAAATCAATGTGTTGGTAGGGTTGATTCCCCTGAAGACTCCAGAGAAGAGACTGCCCCACCCCCCTCTCCCGGCTGCTGGTGGCCCCCGAAATCCTTGATGCTCCCTGGCCTGAAGATAGAACACTCCAGTCTCTGCCTCCTTCCCATGGCCTTTTCTCCCCCGGGTCTCTCTGTGTCTTGCCACAACTCTCTCTACCCTGTGTCCCTCCTCTGTGTCTTCACATGGCCTTCTTAAAAGACGCCAGTCATTGGAATTGGCACCTGCTATAATCTGGTATGAACTCAGCTGCTCTGCAAACCCCTATTTCCAAATGAAGCCATATTCTGTGGTTCTAGGTGGGCATGAATTTTGGAGGGATACAATTTAACCCAGTACCCGACCCTTTAACACACATTATTTTGAATGTTTCTAGGAGCCTAGAAAAAATGAGGCTCCCTCCCCATGAAAATGCTCCTGCTCCGAGTGTAAAGGCTTGGAGATTTTTCCCTTCTTTCCTTAAGTCATCAGTGACAGGAACAGTGCCTGGTGTTGTTGATTTGTTGAATCAATAAATAAATGCATAATGGTTTGAAGACAAAACATGGTACTCAGGGCATCAAGGGAGTGAGTGAAGACACAATTCCCAGGATGAGCTCTGGAGCCCTAGCACTGGGCAGTGTAAGAGATGAGGAGGCCCAGGCTCTGTGCCGTTCTGGAAACAGTGAAGAAAGTGTTCCTGGAGGGCTGGGAAAGGTGGCTCACTCCTGTAATACCAATTCTGGGAGACCGAGGTGGGTGGATTGCCTAGACTAGCCTGAGCAAAAGCAAAACCCCTGTCTCTACTAAAAATAGAAAAACTAGCTGGGTATTGTGGCCCTCGCCTGTAGTCCCAGCTTCTTCAGAGGCTGAGGCAGGAGAACTGCTTTGAGCCTGAGTTTGAGGTTGCTGTGAGCTATGATGCCATTGCACTCTTAACAGGATAACAGAATGAGACAGACTCTGTCTCAAAAAAAAAAAAAAGCCAAACATATTTATAAATGCATAGAAAAAAGTCCAAAAGAATATATACAAAATGGTTAACAATGTTTTGGTCACCTCTAGACAAAGGGAATGAAAAAAGGGAAAGAGACTTCCACTTTCGCTTATTACAATGTTGTCTGACTTTGATTTTTCAAAAGGAGATGGGGCATGGTGGCTCACACGTGTAATCCTAGCATTCTGGGAAGCTGAGGCAGGTGGATTGTTAGAGCTCAGAAGTTGCAGACCAGCCTGAGCAAGAGTGACACCCCATCTCTACTAAAAATAGAAAAATCAGGTGGAATTCATGTCAGGCGTCTGTAGTCTTAGCTACTTGGGAGGCTGAGGCAAGAGGATTGCTTGAGCCCAGGAGTTTGAGGCTGCTATAAGCTATAATACCACTGTACTCTACCCAGGGTAACAGAGTGAGACTCTGTCAGAAAAAAATATTGTTCCAGGGAGGACAGAGCATCATCTGTAGCTGACAGATATGTCAAGTGCAGTGAGGACTGAGAATTTAGCCACATGAAAGTCCTTGGGGACCTTGATAAAAGCCGTTCTGATGGAATTTTGGAGGGGAAAGCTGGAACGCACAGCCATCTGTTTAGAAACAGACCAAAATGATAATGGTGGTGGTTGCTGGCTGGCTCGGATAATAATAATCATTATTATCTTCCTGCTGCTTAACTGTACCTCTTTCTTTTGGGGGGCGCTACTATTATTATTAAGGAATCCACATATATGGCTGTTATGAAGCCCAGGCTGAGTTCACAGTGACAAGTTCTGAAGGTAACTACATTCCACTTAGAATTTGTTGGGTTCAACCCCTGTCTTCCTTCTCAACCTCAACTGAAAACCCAGACTTGTGAGGCCTCCATCCCTGCCCTCCTACCTGGAAAATGGCAAAGCCAACAATGTATGTAGGTTTTTCAGAGGAGAAAACAACTCTGTCTTCCCAGAAAACAAACCCCCCCTCCCTCTGCTTTCTGAGGGCATCTGGGGCCTGCTCAGGCCTCCATGGTACCTTTTGTAATGTAATAAACATGCAGCTGCTTTTATAAAAATAAAATAATCTTAAATCCTTTATGACAAAATAGAAAAAAAAGTATCTGGAATTTTTCGGAGTTTAAATTTTTTTCTCTACTTTTAACCTGTTTTACTTATCTGCCAAGGTGTTTATGAGATTTTAGAATTAGGCCAAGTTGAATATTACGAATTACCAGTTTGCATTTTTAATGTTTTTGTGCATAATATAAACTACCTTTTGCAATTTATTTAACCAATCCTTCATCATTAGACTTTGCATTATCGCCAACTAAACTCCTATTGTTAGACATTTTGGTTGCTTCCAATTTGGCCCTAACAAACCAACACCAGAATAATTGGATGAAACAAACCACCAGAGCCAGAATAATTGGATGAAAATAAATTAGGAGTAAAGGAGAAAGTGAAAAAACGCAGCAAAACAACTGGAGAAATTCTAGAGAAATATACAGAAGTTCTGAAAGCAAATGTAAAGGCCCCTTGGTGCATAAAATTTGCCAGTATTTACAAAAAATACAATGATCAGAGATTAATTTTCAATCAAATTATTTTTATTTTTAGAAATTATGATTATTGACCAGATTAAGTTGTCTTCAAATCATGCACACGGCTCCTCCCAGGTCAACGCTTATGCAGCCACTTGGGGACCGTGTGAGTGTCCAGTGGTACAAAGGGACGGACCGTTTTGTTTTTCTTAATATTTGCAAAATTGCTTTCTAAAATCTAGTGCCTTTCTCTCAAATCTGTAATCTGGTATCTCCCTGGTGTAGTTCATAAGAGGGCCTCCCTGTATAATTGGAGTTCAAATGCAGTGTCTGATTGGGTCTCATTCCCAGGCCCTTTCTTCTTCCATATTGATCCCAATTGAGTCTCACTATGGCCTGAGCAGAAAGAGACAAGGAGTTGGCTGGGCTCCAGCATCCAAAACATGCCTGGTGCATAACAGAAATGGAGGGAGGCCCACGAATTTGTTCCCTCCCACTCCAACCCCATTGTCAAAATAGTAAAAGAACTCTTCATTTTTTTCCCAAATGGATATGAGCCATAGTCGCCAGAGGCCCTTGTCAAAGCATCCACCACGGTAGTCTTTACTTTGACCAACCTTGACCAGCCTTAACCAGCGATCTTCCAGTCCTCTGACGCATGATCAATCCTCTTTTCAGACTGAGGAGTAAAAACAAGACCCAGCAGTGTATTTGTCATAAAGCCATGGTTAGAATTCTCATTTCCAGGGAGGAGGAATCTACTTCTGGCACCTAAAGTTGCTCGTCTGGTTCTTTAGAGTCACAGCATTAAATGCTTTCCCAGGTACGAATAAGACTACCAAGCAGTCTATTGCTTCCACCAGGAACAAAGGTGAGAACCCACCTGAGTTCCATAGAATATACTCTATCCCATAAGGAAATTGCAGCTTGTTTTATCTCTTCCTCAGGCAGGACATTAATTTTCTTTTTTACACGTATGCTTTGGCTGAACCATTTCAAAGCAAGTTTCAGACATCATGACGCTTCCCCCCTAAGTACAGGGGATCCATAAGGTTCATGTGCAACTTTACACACTATGTTAAATTGCATACAAATTTTATGGCCAACCTCTACTCCAGAGAACATCTGTCCCAAAGGACATTCTCTCACCTAACCATACCATTACTATGCTGAAGAAAATCCATGTGAATTTAGTGATATCTAATGTGGAGTCCAAATTCAAATTTCCGTAAGAGTCTTCAAAATGTCTTACAAAAAATTTAAATGTCTTTTCAAATTTTTTAAAATTAAAAAAAAATTTATCATGTAGCCAAGGTTCATATGTTTTCACATCTCTTTCAGTGTCTTTTAACTTGAAACAAACCCCTTACCTTTTGCCTGGCTTTGTTCATTTGTCTGTCTTCCATTATTTGGATATTTTTTTAAGTCCACGTTAATCTGTGTGATTATATTCCCTGACGATTAGATTGAGGTTGAACATTTTAGGCAAGAATGCTATATAGATGGTGGTGTGTACTCACAGCATCATATCAGAACGTGGGTAATGGTAGGCTGTTCAGGTGCTATGTTGATCACTTAGTAGCCACCTTATTTCTTAAAATCAAACCTTACAGCAAACAAATCTACATTTTTAATTGCCTCTGTGCGTGATGAAAGCCCAGTGTACCTTTCAATACAATTTTCATGAGCTTTTGTGATTTTTCAAGTGAGCCATAAGCAAGGAGCCCTGTCTATCCCCGTGAAGGGCATGTCTGAAAAGCTTCTTTTAAAACCAGACACCACCAGCCACCTTGCACACAGAAAAACCCAACCTTTACAAGCTGTGAGTTTACAAGCCAAATTCCAGAACTGAGACACAAGCTGAGGACAGTGGGTGTGGGTGTTGCAAATGCGGCCTCTGTCTGGGTTCATGGATAGTCATAAGTCCAAGTACCCCTCACTCATCTGAAGGGTGTCCCCAAACCCACTGCAGGTCAAGCCCAACCAGGAGAGACCCAGGGCTGAGCTGCCTTGATGTGGAAATCGCATAAACGAACATCCATGGGCGTCAGACACAGCGAGTCATTCCTGCGGGCTGAGAAACAAGGCAACTTCCATCCCCGCCACCCGCCAGGAGCATGGGCTCGGGCTGAGTTCTACCCGCTGAGCGTCCCCAGCCTGTGGCTGAGCCCCTGGCCCTGCGCAGGGGTTAAGGCGGGCTTGGTATGACTCGTCGCTCACTGCCACTTGTCCCGCTTCTTCGTGGTGTGACTCCTGAGCCTGGAAACGGCTTTTCTATGCCCTTCGCATCATTCCTATCTGCTGGAGCTGCAGAGATCCCCGTTAGCTGGAGAGCCCTGCGGCACCCCCAGACTCCTAGGAGTCTGAGAGGCCCCAGAGCCGAACAGATGTGCCCGGCCGTGAGTGGGCTCCTCGCCCGGCGCCGTCCTCCCCAGCACAGGCTGGGGCGGGGCTGCGTTAGCTCCCTGGGCACTTTGCTGTGTAGGGCGTCAAACACCTGCTTACTAAGTGCCTACTGTATGCTGGGCACCCTGGAACCCCAGTGGCCCCCAACTCCACCGACGAAACTGCGCCTGTCCTTTCTCTGGGTCCAGGTGGGGTGTCTGGGGTCTCTGGGCCCTGGGCGCCCACGCGCTGGCCAGTACGGTACAAAGACCGCGGGTGCTGCCTGACCGCGCTCTGACTTAGCCACTTTAAACAGCCTGTGCTGAGTTGGGGGCGGAGAACCGGAATAGTGGAAAGGAAGGCGGCCGGGCAGGTGGCCACCCACAGGATGTTTCCCTCTAAGGAACCGGCATCTCCCGCACAGTGCAGACCACGGCTGTCCGGGCTGTCCGATACAGAAACCACGCAATCCCCAGGCGTACTTCAAAATTTTCTAACAGCCACATTTTAAATAGAACAAAGATACAGAAGAAAGTGATTTAAATGATAAGTTTTTGTTAGCGCAATGTATCATTTCAGCATCTAAGTCAATATTAAAATCGAATGAGATATTTTCTATTCTCTTTTTGGTACCAGGCTTAGAAATCTGAAGTGCACCATCCTTTCCTATTTGGATTAATCCCACTCCAGGGGCTCAGTACCCCCATATGGAGAGGGGCTACCACAGTGCACAACCCATGTGTAGACAGAATGAGCTTCTGGGGTGGGGCTGGGACACTGCAGTTTCCAGCTTCCCTGGTAGGAAGAACTGGGGGATGGGAAGGGGAAGGTTTATTTTTAATGTACTTAGAAATGGTTGGGATCCTTGTTGAAATTTCAGTCTTAAAAAAACGTTTTTCAGGAGGAGGAGCAATTTGTCTGAACCAATCTGAGCATGCGTGCTTTATGATTTTGAATTTGATCAGTGCTTTGTTATGATCAGCTACGCGGATGAGACGTTTTCTGTTTGGGCGGCCACGTCCAGGCTCCCAGCATCCTGCTAAACCCGGGTCTGCCTATTGATGCATATTTCAGTGCACACAGCTTCTTATTTCCACTTCTCATTTTGGGGAAGTACACTGCTGATAAGAAAATGGGCTGAGCATTCAATCAATAACAGTTACACAAATATTCTCAGTTGCATAAATAAAAGTGCTTTTAAGTGAACTCTATTTTCAGCTTCTGGCAGTAGCAACTTTAGCAAATATTCTTTGGGGAAATACCCTCAATAAATATTAAGTTTGAAAAGAAAGAGTTTTGTGAACTGGAGATACTACAAGACGTCAAGAAGATTGATCCTCTTTAAAATCTGTTTCCAGCTGCCATTTCTGTTTTCAAGGTAAAGAACTGTCCTACTAATTGAACTTGAGATTCACCTTTCAGTTATGCGGCAAATTACTGAACCAAAGGACCGGCGGGTAAATGTGAAATGATGAGCAGTGGTGTTGCAAATAAGACAGACTTTGTTCCCTCATTTGTGGGCAGAAGAGCCTCATGTTCTTTGTAAATCCTCCTGGCACTGTCTGAGAACACAGCAATCTCAAAGCATCTTAGGATTGTGCCCAGGGAGAGAGACACAGCGAAGGGACGGAAGGGAGAGAGGGAGATTAAGAGACTCTTCTCTAAACAGCATTGCCCCTGTTTTTTTGCACTACACGAGAAAATGGTCTTCGTGTGACAGAATGAATTAAAGAACAGGCCTGTGTTTATTTTCTCCAGCTTGGACTCTGAGGGAAGCGGAATTGAGTGGTGGTAAATAACTACATAATTGAAATCGCCCTGCTTTGTATTACCTTAGGAGTGGCTTGTTTTGTAGAGGCTTCAGATTTATTGAGACAGATTATACTCCGGTGTGTAAATCACTTTGTAAAAGTAAATCAGGCTGTTTTTTCCGTAATTCCTTTAGGCCTCCAGGGTACAATTTAATACACTAAAACAATAATTTACTATTAAGTGGGACCCTCGGGGTGACTTTTTCTTAGGGACTCGTCTTTTCCCTGGGAAACTCTTGATTCATTATGCTACCATAAAGAAGCCTCCCCGGTTCCTGTCTGCTCTGTCTAGTCTCTGTTTATACGTCCAAAAGGGGAATGTTCAGTCTCAGGGTTCAGAAGGTTGAAGGTCAATGCTTATGTTTCTGGCACAGGGAAGGCCTTATCTATTCTCAGGAAGATGCGCATATGTCCTCCCGCTGGACCCCCATCACCCACCCAGGCTTCTTGTGACAGTTTGAGGAAAGGCTAGACTAGGACCCTGGCAGCAGGTTCACTATGAAGTTGTGACGATCAGTTTCCCTGGGCATTTAACTTGCATTTTATTTGATTTAAGACATGGCGGTACAGTATTTTAAGGGTTGCAGAAATAAAAATAACCAATTGGCTGCTCAATCCAACTACTAAAGTGAAGCACTTGGGGAGATAATAGTTAAATATTTTTAAAATCGTGCACTGAAATTAAGAAGACCCATTTAAGAATTGGTGGCTTTAGTTTATTGAAAATGTAATTACTTTTAGCCTTTGTAATTCTGTTCCTCTTTCATGAACGAAGACGAGAATTCTGCAAACAATGCCATTCAGTGGAACTTAATATTCAAGAGAGGATTTGGGTGGTTCAAGATGAAATTAAATCACATGCTTGGGTAGGCTGCATTATTAGCAGCCTCCAAGCTACATGCTTGGATTTTCTAGTTTCTGGTTCCCTTCTGTGCCACGGTGCCCCTCCTTGGTAGCCAGTGGTTTCATTGCCACTCTGGTGACCAGTTCCCTAATAACTCTGTAATCCTCCTTCCCCACCCACACTTTTCTATTTCATTATTAAGTGAACAGGATTTGAGCTACCTTTCTCCTGTGCCTCTTTTTCTCTTCTCACGGCTCTACTGTTTTACTTTTGAATTTAATTATTTTTTTCTAGCAGTTTCTTATAATGTAATTCAAAGAGAGAGGGGTGAGAAAAGAGAACTCAGCACTGTACATCCCTGCTCCACACAAGATCAAGATTTACATTCCTGTTTAATAGGCTTGGGCTGTGCTTCCTTAGGCCACAGTAGCATGGAAAGTTGGTAAGAGCTGTTAATTGTCCTGTGTTGCTTTAGAAAATTGGGCTTGATTACAGTGGAGATGTTTATGAAGCAGAAAAAGCTCCAGTAAATGATGGCAAAACTGTGCGTAAATCAAGCTCTGATTTGTAAATCTGTCAAAATATTCTCTTACCCTAGTACCCAGACACCCTGTCCCATGCCACCCCGTTTATATTTCAAAAATGAGAAAATGCTGTTGTGTACAGCCTGCTTTTTTTTTTACTTAACAGTCTATTGTGAACCTTTCTGCCTATAATTAAATGCCTCATAATACCTTTTTATGGTTATATATTATTCTGTCTTATGGTAGCCCGTCATTCACTGAACCATGTCAGCGTTTCCAGTTTTTTTCCTATTTTTTCAACAATGCCATGAAGTGTGACCATCTCTGTTCCCAGGCTTCCTGGATTTCCTGATTTCTTTCTCTATATTGTGGGCTGAAGTACTTCTCTGGCAGGAAGGTTGCTTGCATAAGCCAACAAGATGGTTTATCTCACCAACAAATGACTCAGGCTTAGAAGTGATCTCAGGAATCCACAGGCATCAAGGTCACTTATTTTATAGATGCAATCATGCATCTGACTCTAGAGAAGCCAAGAAATTTGCGAAAGGTCTCCGAGCATAGACTGGAACCACCCAGGTTGGCTGGACCCACCATTCAGCCCGCTGGAGGCTACTCGACCACCTTCCAAAGTGCCTGAAAATGAAACTTTCAGAATCATGCAAAAGAAAACATTATGTGTGTGTGACTCTATGTGCATATATACATGAATCTCTAATATAGCAAGAACAAAATGTAATTTACAATTGCATTGTTGGTTACAAAAAAAACACTCACTACAGGCTCAGTGCCTGTGGCTCAAGTGGCTAAGGCGCCAGCCATATACACCTGAGCTGGCGGGTTTGAATCCAGCCCGGGCCCGCCAAACAACAATGATGGTTGCAACTAAAAAATAGCCAGGTGTTGTGGCGGGCACCTGTAGTCCCAGCTACTTGGGAGGCAGAGGCAGGAGAATCGCTTGAGCCCAGGAGTTGGAGGTTGCTGTGAGCTGTGATGCCACGGCACTCTACCCAGGGAGACAGCTTGAGGCTCTGTCTCAAAATAAAAAACACTCACTACAATATTATAGCATGAAATAATCCTACGCTTATCATTCACGTCCCTGAGAAATTTCCTGATAAGATCAAGATACAGACAGGAAAGCGTCTGTCAGTCCCTCAAACCCCACATCTCCGATGCTGGGTGCATGCAGGGAGCCCCTGTGTGTTAAACGCTGTGGGAGCACCTGAAACTCAATGTCAAAGCACTCCTCTGCCTTTCCTCCACCCTCCCAACAATTCTTGGAAGACATGAGAAGACACTACAACAAAAGTTTGTCCAAAACCAGTGAAACAAGGAAAGAGCCAGGTCTTAGTGGCTTTTCATAATTGTTAGTGTCTTTACTGTCACTGCCCCAGGCTCAAGGGCTATGACAACCACAAAAAAATGCTTTGAGGCCTGAAATGTTAATCTTACAGAATTTAAAACGCTGCCAGTGTTTAAGAGTCAGAAAGTCGCTAGCACCTTCATCACCAGGATGTCACGCAAGCAAAAGCTCCTTGTGGCTGTGGGCTTCGTGTGACTCGGTAGCCCCTTTGACTCATTCAAAGAACAGCCATGGTTGTGTGCTGGAGAATGCTTCATATAATCTCAGAAGTGGGCTCATGCGTCTTCTTGGCTCCCGTGAGTTGTATGTGTAGAGCCAGCAGGGACAGGACACCACGGCATGGATATGCCTGGTGATGTCACTTTGTTGGTGTCAGCAGAGAATGGAGATCCAGTTGACTGGTGTTGCTGCATTGGGCAAGGAAACTAGCACTTACAGCTTGGAGTAGACAGATCTGCAAAAGTCTGAATTGCTTTTAGATCTTTGCAGTTATTGCAAGCCTGGTATTTCTCCCATACCTAATAATACAGTAGTACTTTACATAATTGCCTTCCCTAACATTCGTAGAAAACTATAAATAGTCTTCTTAATATGCACAGAAGTACTTATATTCCAGATGTTCCCATGGTGAAGGGACCCGAGCTATAATTTCCACCTATTTCAGAAGCACTGGGACACGAAAAGTTGACAAGCGCATTCTTCTGCTCTCCCTCCTACACATTCCCAGCACCTTGTCCTCCCAGCCAGCGCTCAAGACAACGCCATCTCCCTTCACCAGGGGCCTCAAGTGTCCCTGCAGTGACTCCTGCACTTTTCTACTCCCTCTGAAATAAAATTCAAGAAAAACCCGCCCACCTTTGATCCGGGAAAGATGTGTTTCGCGTGTCATTTGCATCCTTGCCTCTGTTTTTAAAGGCTGTTGGAGGTGGGTTGAGTGAGGCTTCTGGGTATTATTTTCTTGGGGTTTCCTTTTCTTGGTTACTGTGCTTTCACGCCTTGTAATTGGTGTGCACATCTAGCAGAGAGTCATTTTCTCCAGTTTGGCTTAAAACCTTGACATATCTTTATTACTATTATTTTTTTTAGGGTGAACTACTATTTGCAGCGCTATTTCAGTGCTCATTGTCTACTAGAATCAGAACCGTGTTTGAAATCACTTTGGCCATAACTTGCATCCCTCAATGCATTCTAAGTCTCATCTTCCAAGGTACCAGGGACCTGCCTGGGGAGGGTGCAGGCCCAGGGTTGAGGTGCAGGAAAAGGTCTGGCAGCCTCTGGGCCTCACACAGAACTTCGATAGCACGGAAAGAAGGGCTGCCCTGCTTTGCTTTGCTTGGCTTGGCTTTGCCAACCCTCCGGGTGGCATTCAGAACTGTGTCAGGTATGTCAGTATCAGGCAAGATTCCCGAGGAAGTTGGGGATCTGGGAATGTATTTTTCTTAACCTAACCCTTTATATAATACCTTTCCCTGGAGGTCACTGGGCTTCCACAGCGGCAGGCACTCTGGAGTTGGGTTAACATAAACAGATTGCCAGGCCTGCATCTTCCTTGGGAATTTTGCCTAATACTGACCTGAGAATGGCCCAAGTCTCCGCCAACCCCTATTCATCACTCCCTCCCTGCAAAGGAAAAGTGCCCTTCTCATGCGTGCTCCACAATGTCAAAACCAGACCGCAAACCGTGAGCAATGTGACACACTGCCGTCTAATGATGGCATCATGAACTTGGCATCCTCCATGTTTCCGTGAAGGGGAAGCTTCAATCCAAGTTGGATGCTCACACTGTTCTAAAGGTCTCTCCTCTTTTATCTCCTGCCTACTGACAGAGAACTTGCCTCCGGGAAGAGAGAGCAAACATGGTGGCAGGCCCGTACGCTTTATTTCCAAAGCACTCTTTGGAGTAAGAGGTTATCTCAGAGATACATCTCAACTTGAATTGAGGAATGAAGGCAGATTCTTTCTACCAGAAAAACCTAAGTAATTTGGCTGATTAATTGGACAATGAGGACTGACTTTGTCAATTTGTTTATATGACACAGACATTTTTCATAAATTAAATGAGCTACATTCATAGCACCAATGTCTTGAATAGATACAAAGCCCTTGATAAGGTAAAAGTATTTTATCAAAAATAGTCTATTGGTTGGGCGGCCCCTGTGGCTCATCGAGTAGGGAGCCAGCCCCATATACTGAAGGTGGTGGGTTCAAACCCAGCCTCAGCCGAACTGCAAAACAGAAAAATAGCCGGGCATTGTGGCAGGCACCTGTAGTCCCAGCTACTCGGGAGGCTGAGGTAAGAGAATCACCTAAGCCCAGGAGTTGGAGGTTGCTGTGAGCTGTGTGATGCCAGTGGGTAGTGCCCACTCTACCAAGGGCGTTAAAGTGAGACTCTGTCTCTACAAAAAAAAAAAAATAGTCTATTGGCAAAAGCACACTGAAATTAACAGTACTGTATTTCGATTTTCCCAACTCTTTCTGGTAATAGTAGGTTAAATAAAATGCCTAAGTGAAAGAATAAATAGGTATAATTAATCATCATTTGCTAAGTCTTAGTAGAACCTTTTTGGTTTTATTTTCCCTAAATTGAGAAATCAAATGACTCCAATGACTGAATAGCAAATCTTTTGAATCTTTTGTAAATCAGGTGGTTTCCTTGTGTAGGGGGAAGGAGTTAGCTTTTAATAGAATTGAAGGGGAAGCTAATTGAGTTGTCAGCTGATAGATTACTAAAAATGATTTCGATGATGGATTATTAGGTGATTTTTGGAATATCCTTTGGAAGGAGTTCAAAGAATTGTGTCATTGCTGTAAGGAAATGCCTGCCACTTATTTATGGAAACAAAAGATTTTTAGAGCTTATATATGCAAAAATTAAAACTCAGTATGGAATTAAAGATGAACCCTGTTTTACTCTAGCAATAAGTAATAATTCACCCCATGGATGAATCCATCTCTTTAAGAGAGACATTTCCAATAGGATTTTTTTTATATGTAATAATTATACATCAACATTTGAAATATATGTATGTTGTTGTGATCAATTGTGAATTAATAATAATTACAGCAATAAATCAATCCAGATAAAAATTAATGCTTAGGACCCTATAGCTACTGGAAATTTAAACAGTTTAAAATTCCAATTTATATGCATATTTCTGTGGCAGAGAAGCAAGAGAGGGTGATTGATTAATACCATGAAGCACACAGATATTATAATGGGATAAAATTCTGAATCAGTAGAACAGAAATGTGGGTTCTAGAAGAAAAAGGGAAAAATACAGAAATTCTGAGAGTTAAACAAGAGTAGTTCACATCCTTTATGAATGAACAATGGTGGTTTTCAAATTTTACAGTATTTAGACTTCATTATTTATATTTAAAAGAGTTCCATGTATGTTTATTTTTAAAATGCCAATGTATATTACACATTGGAAAGTATATCTTTATGAGTATTTTAACATCAATTAAAAAAAAGTGTGCAAAGTCTTTGTCGTTTCGTTTTAATTATTATGTAAGCTACAAGAGAAGAGTCTACTGCTTCGGGAGACTTGGGTTTGTTGTTATGAGGTCAGACAGTTAAGTTTGTGAACTCATACCAGAAAAAGTGCTACACACCTCATTGCTGAGTGTTCGATCCCCAGTGCAGTATACCCCTTGGAAAGCTGTGTACCAGTGCCGGCGCCTCGTCCACCCTTCAAAGTGCTTTTCGTAGGATGGGTTAACGAGCCTCATACTTGTTACACCTTGCATGATAACAGCTCTGATGGCTATTCCAGAAAAAAAAGTTCCAAACTTGCTTTGAACCAGGCACTAGTGTTGGTGCATGGCTTCCTAAAGGGAGTACCTCGGAGCCGACCATAGTGATATTCAGCAATGAGGTCTGTAGCACATTTTCCAGGATGAGTTCAGAAACGTAATCGTCTGACCTGGTATCAGACAGGACAGTTTTTCCCTCTCTTTCCTCTGTGCTGCTGTGAACAATCAACCTGTCTCTCTGAAGCCCAACATGGCTGAATATTCCCTTTCCTCCTACGTATGTGTTTTTAAGCGTGAGCAACATGCAGGCTCTGTTTAAAGGGAAAATATTCTATCTTGAGGATCTCCTCTATTGGCTGAAATTATTTCTATAGTAATGTTGCTTACAAATACAGGCCTCCATATTTAACACCTTATACTCAGAGCTCCTATACATTGATTTATGAAAGCAAATTTGCAAACCAAAAGAAAAGCACAGAGCCAACCAATTAAATTTTTATCTTACAGGACTAGTGATATCTCTAGCTGAATTGATTGCCATGGCCATGGCAGCTGAATTGATTGCCATGGTTTTGTTGTGTTGTGATGTTTAATTTTGACATATATTCTTAGGGGGTGGGTAATGGCTCAATGATTTCCTCACCTCTTCTCTGCCTGACTGCTGTGGCATCTCTGTGTCGGGTGACCCAGGTGGTGTCAGGGGCATCACCTGCTAAGAATCATCCTTTACCAGACCCCCCTATTCTCGCAGAAGCCCAGGTGCTGCTTCGGGACAAATTATTATATATACAATTGCAGGTACCAGGCCAGGCACGGTGGCGCACACCTGTAATCCTAGCACACTGGAAGGCTGGGGCGGGTGGATTGCCTGAGCTCAAGTGTTCAATATCAGCCTATGCAAGAGCCAAACCCTCTTTCTACTAAAAATAGGACAAAATAAGCCAAGTGTTGTGGTGGGCACCTGTCATCCTACCTACTCAGGAGGCTGAGGCAGGGGGAATCACTTAGGCCCAGGAATTTGAGGTTACTGTGATGGCACTCTACTCAGGGCAACAGAGGGAGACCCTGCCTCAAAAAACAAAAAGAACAAATTCAGGTACCTCATTCATGGGGCACAATTCAGTTTTAGAGTGGCCATCAAATGACCCTGAGTTCTATTATGGTATTTTTAAAATTAGCATCAAAATGAAATTTTAAAAATACCTATTGTAGAGAACTGTGGCCCTTGTCACATCCACAGATGCTCCAAGTTCTGTGGACCCCAGTGGGAGACCTGCACTCCACAGTCTCAGCTACTACCTACAACCTGAACGCATGTGGACCTTGTCAGCTTAGGCAGGTCCTAGACTACATTAGCGGAGAGAGTTCATGCAATGGGCTTTTCCGTCTAATCCACTCCAAGCAACTCAGAGCAAAAACAACTCGGAATTACTCTCAGTGGCTCAGCACTTATGGCTCAAGCGGCTAAGGCGCCAGCCATGTACACCTGAGCTGGCGGGTTCGAATCCAGCACGGGCCGCCAAACAACAATGACTACTAAAACCACAAAATGGCCAGGTGTTGTGGCGGGCGCCTGTAGTCCCAGCTACTTGGGAGGCAGAGGCAGGAGACTCGCTTGAGCCCAGGAATTGGAGTTTGCTATGAGCTGTGATGCCACAGCACTCTATCCAGGGTGACAGCTTGAGGCTCTGTCTCGAAAAGAAAAAAAAAAAAAAGGAATTACTCTTGTGCCTGGCAAAGTGCCTGGCACCTGTGTTAAGTATTTGATAACTTGTTATCAATCCAAATTATTAAGTTACCCAGGATGGACCTCTGATGATTGGTTTTGTTCCTAAATATCCCAAGAATAGTTTATCTGGGCTTGTGGTGTATGGTGTCTACAGATCCCAACTGGAGCCTCTACAGTCAGAACATGCTGTGGTTCCTGAGCTCCTTCTATACTCATAACGAGTACATAATAGATAGTATGTTTCATATAGTTGTAACATAATACCATCATGTTATATCATATATATTCCAAAGCTCCTCATAGTCATTTTTGCATATTATTTAATATAAATTCATTTTCTGTTATAATGTATTTTATAGTATATATTAAATATATATTTCAATAAAGATATATTGAAAGTATATTCAATACCTAATATACTAATTATATTAAAAGAAAATACATATTATACACGAGCTATCTAACATGTGTGATATGTAATATATAAAATTATATTATAATTCATATATCCTATAGTATCATGGACACTGGGCAGGGTGGGGCTCTGGCAAACTTATCTTGAAGCCTCCAAAGCTCAGCAAGGGCACTTACAGTGGGTGTTCCTGTGCAGTGTATTCAGAGGGAGCCAGCAGAGGTTGGAGCCATTACTAACCTCTGCTGGGAGCCCCAATCTTTGGGTGTTTTGTAAGTTATTACCTGCGTTGTCCCTAAAATTGCAGCCTCCACATTGACTTCTCTGCTTTTTAACCTCACTCCAAGCCTTTGGGGCATACGTATTTTCCTTGTTCACAGATGATTTTCTGTTAAATACCATCCAATCCCAAGTTAGAAGCCATATATAATGCACACCTTTTAAAATAGAGTTATATCTTCCCTATAATTTTTCAGCACTTCGTATATTTTGAAGGGTCAATGTCCTAACACCCTTACTTTTCTTCCCGCACCGCTACCAAGTTGTGAGGCGTGCTGTGAAGCCAGCTCCAGGCTTTCCTCTGGGCAGACGGTCTGACCACTCCACGCACAGGCCTCGGGAGGACAGTGCCTTGGTGTAAATCTCTTGCCCTCACAGCTTATTTGCTCCGTGACTTGGCAAGGTCACTTAACACTTTCAAGCCTCAGTTTTCTCAATTTAAAAATAGTCGTTGATTGCTTCTTGGCCTTGTGGCTAAGATCCAGTGTAAAACCAGTCGTTGAAAGGATTTTTAAATGAACTAATACACTTAGAGCTTTTTCAGAATGCCTGGTGCAAAAGGAGAACTTAATAAATAATAGCTGCTTTTCTGCCCTTCTTTTCTAAAACATAAATTCACCCAAAGCTTTAGGAACAAAGTTCTTTGAATGAGATTTGCAAAGCCTTTATTAGATGCAACTCATTGTCTGCAACTAAGTGCCTCCTGGGTTCTTCCCGTGAGCCTCACGGTGCCTGCACACCTTCACGGTGCCATCCACACACCTCCACGGCGCCGTCTGCACACCTCCACGCGCTGCTCTGTGGCAGGGAGGCCGGCTGCCCCCCAGTCGTTCATTGCCAAAGCAGCCACAGTTAGTGTCTGCACGTGAGAAATAAGGCATTGACACATCACTGAGGATAAGACAGAAGATTCTGTTGGACTTGAGAACTAACTTGTTATAATTTGCTCATTTGATCCTCCGAATTTTCTGATATGCAAAGCCTTGAATTCTTTCATGCTCCACTAGTTCTTTTTAAATTATACAATTTCACTTTTCAATTACAGAACTTCCAAAAAAAATTCTGAGTTGAAATCTCAGCACCCAAAGGGGCCCGGGTCGAGCCTTCTTGCAGGAAGCACAGCAGACTCGGTGGCACGGGTCCCAGTGTCAGCAGGGCCACAGCCTGCTTGTCTGATCCTGAGTAACCCACTGCCCCACTCGGAGCTTCAGTTTCCTCTTCAGATGAGAGAATGGACTTCATGGCCTCTAAGCTTCTAAGCCGTCATTATTCTAAAAGTAACAGGCACATTAATATCAAATACCTCGCATGCTTGCTTTTCTATTCTTGCCATCCTTAGGAGGATGTTTCTCCAGATCCTTCCAGGTCAATATGAAACTAGGGTGAACAACCACATACCCACATGAGAGAAAAACACATTTAAATTCAAGGGGGGAAGAGGGAATGAGGAGGGGTGTGGTAAGCTCTCACCTATCTGGTACAATGTGGGGGTACGTGGCACACCTCCTGAGTGCAGGGATCAGCGGCAAATTAGACTTGACCTCACAAAAGTGAACAATGTAACCCAATCATATGTACCCTTACATTAATCTGAAACAAAAAATAAAAATAAAATAAATCTAATAGGAAAGGCTACTTACAATTCTGAGGATGAAGTCATTAAAATGTTTATAGAGCTCTAGAGTTTACAAAGCACCATCTCAACTGGTTTCTGTAGCAATGGTATGATGTATTATTATTATTCCCATTTTATGGATGAGACTTTTGGATTGTTGATAAATGAAGTGACAGCCAAGACCAGGGAGTTCCTGAGCTAAAGAAGAGCTCCAGGACCTTTCGGTCTGGGGTGCTGGATTTCTAAATGTTCCCTAAACTTGTTGCCATTGATTAGAGGAGAAATTTCTCTATACGTCAATCCCAGAAAATTCTCTTTAATCTCACAGCCACTTGCTGTTCACAGGGATTCTGCAGGTTGCATCGCTCATTCATTCATTGGCTCATTTCACCAATAAATATTGGCCGTGTCAGTACCACGTCATCCCAAGTGCTAAGTAGGGACAAGAGGGAAGGACACCACCTGCCAACGATTCCTGGGCAGCTGGGGAAGCGGCAGCTCCCTGCAGGTCTCTGTATTCACTGGTGCAGTCCCCTGAGCACAGGAGTGAATGAAGGAAGGAAAACACAGGCAGGTTGAAATGTGGGCTCACACAATTGTGCCCATACCTCGGCAAGGAAGGTTTCCCTCCACACCTCACGGGACTTGTAGTTTATTTCTCTCCACTCCCACTTTTTTTTTTTTTTTTGAGACAGAGTCTCACTATGTCGCCCCCGGTAGAGTGCTGTGGCGTCACAGCTCACAGCAACCTCTAACTCTTGGGCTTACGCGATTCTCTTGCCTTAGCCTCCCAAGTAGCTGGGACTGCAGGTGCTGGGCACAATGCCCAGCTATCTTTTTGTTGCAGTTGTCATTGTTGTTTGGCAGGCAGGGGGCGTGTTTGAAGCCACCAGCCTGGGTGTATGTGGCTGGCACCCTAATCGCTGAGCTATAGGCACCGAGCCTCCACTCCCACTTCTATGGCACATACCACAAGGTGGCTGTTTTCCTTTAGTTTACAATTTTTTTTTTTATCAAAGTCATACATATATAAAGTTAAAAATCAAATAGTGCCCAAAGGCTGGAAATAAATCTCGGCAGTCCCTCCCCCTCTTCTTTCCTCCCCATGCGCTAGTTCCCATACCCTGAGGCAAGCTCTTTGAACCCTCTCAGCTGTAGCTCCGGGGATCCCCTGCTCCTTGCTGTTTGAGATGCTGAGCTGGCTGGTCCTTGACCCGACCATTTTAGATAGTATCTATTCTCCGTTATGATGGATCACCATCTTAAATTAAATCGGACTCTTGTGACTACATGAGCATGACTTATTTCGTCTCAGACGGTCTGTCCGCTCCGCCTTCTGTCTCTTATCCCACCCTGGGGGGTGCCTCACATCCCCTGGGAGTCCCCGCTTTTTCTAGCCCTGTCTTCTTGTTCCAGGTACATCTGCTGCTCCGTGGTCTCTTGGAAACTTTTCTTCACCTTGCTCCTGGCTTAAATCCACCCTTTCGTGGTCCTAGTGATTCATTTTTCTTGGTTGACTTCTTGATCTTTCTAGAGCATAAACTCCACTCACTTTCCCTGGTGACAGAGTAAATGGAGGGCAGAGAGTCTGAGTCCCAGCGTGTCTGAACCCCTTTGCTACCCTTCAGGGAGTGGAGAGGGTGCCGAATTCCAGATTCAACTCATTTTTCTGAGGATCTGGAAGGTATCACTTCCCTACCTTCTACAAGCAGGGGTGTCCAACCTGCAGCCCGCGGGCCGAATGCTGATTTTGTGAGGACTTTGTTTGCTTATCTGTGGTGTCAGATATTACAAAAAATATGCATAGACCTTTTTTTCTTTGCTAACCAGCTTTTATTAGTGTTTGTGTATTTACTGTGTGGCCCAAGACAACTCTTAATTCTTCCAATTTGTAGCAGAAAAGAAAAAAGGTTGGACGTTCCTGTAAGCCTGTTTTGAGAAATTTGATGCCAAGTTATGTTTTTTTTTTCCTCTCCTCAGAAAGCTTTTAGGCACCTTCCTTTATCTTCGTTGTCTACAGTCACGCACCATGACGTGGCCTTCTCCCTTCGTTGTGCCCCTTGTTGTGTACTCTCTCTGCTGGTTCAGTCTAGGGATTTTTGTCTCAATTCTAGAAAATGTTTGCTGAGCCTTTTTCAGAGCATATTCTCTATTTTCTCATTTTGAGACTCCTATAAATCATACTCTGAGAAATAACCTTCCTAATAATAATGGCTCTTAAATGTTATCTGCCGATCCCCATGTTCATTTTTTTGTTGTTGTTGTCTTGGCTGCTGCATTTGGTTTAAATTTCAAAGGCCTATTTTTAATTTCTGATTGTTACCGTTATGAAGCATTTACCTCCCTGTTTTAAAACTGCAGTGTTTTCCTGATTCTAAGGTTAGCATTAGGGGCTTGAGTTTTTGTTTTTAATCTGTTCTCTCCTCCCTGCATTCATTCTATTTTGCAGTTATTTACGAGGGACAGCTTCACACTGGGGCTCCTCCTTCTGTGAAATTCTTTTTTTTTTTTTTTTATTGAATCATATCTGTGTACAATAATTCAGTCATGGGGTACAGTGTACGGGCTTCAGATACAATCAGAGATATTTTCATCAACCTGATTGTGATAACATTCAAGAGACTTTCTCATTACTTTGTG
>CAUYRH010170481.1:0-24016 GCA_963574655.1 Perodicticus potto | reverse complement strand
ACAGGTGCCCACCAGAACGACCAGCCATTTTTTGGTTGCAGCTGTCATTGTTGTTTGGCAGCCCAGGGCTGGATTCGAACCCGCCAGCTCAGGTGTACGTGGCTGGCGCCTTAGCCCATTGAGCTACAGGCGCTGAGCCGCTGTGTTCTTATAGTCTAGGTTTCTTCCAGATACTGCTGTGATAAACTTGCCATCTCTTCTGTATTATCACTGTCAGTAGAATTCTTCCTAGGTTAAAGTATTTTATATATTTATTAATGCCTGTTTAAATATTTATTTATGGTGCCATAAACTTGGCCTTTCACTATATTCAGAAACTAGAGAGTAAAAACAAATTAACACCCGTCATGTATTCCTGCATACCAGTTAGGGAAATAAATAATCTAATAAGTATATTGTCTAGTCTGAATTAAGCTCCTATCACTGATATCATGTACATTTATCTTTGGGGATACTGAACATGCTCCCATCTCATCAACATTTTCTTAATATGAAATGTAAAAGCAAGGATTTGGGGCGATGTTTGAAATAAAGAATGAAACTTTAGAAATCAATCTCACGCAATGTATTTTCTATAAAAAGAGAACAGTTTTCTTTGGCATGAGGTAAGTTTTCACTTATTTTATTAAGCATTCATTCTTTACTAAGTTGATAAAAATTATTAAATTATCTTGTTTATTTTACGGATGAAAGCATCTAAGACATTCTCCTCAAATATATCAGACACATAATTTTTCCATTTTATCTGCTTTTTCTGTAGAACTTTCCTCAGGACAACCAAAAAGTGCGACTTTCAGTAAGTGGATTTTTGTGTGCATTTGAAATTCCTGTCCCTGCATCTCCAGTTTCATCTTCTAGTCCAACACAGACAGGTAAGGTAACGCCAGAGCTCCTTTTCTTAATCTGAAGCTTTAAATATTGGCCTATAAATTGTCATCTTTTTAATATTAGTTTGTGCTGAGGATGTTAAAGCAAGAGAATTTTGGAACCCAAAGAAAACCTAACTGATGATTCCTCATTTTGTATATGAGGACCCTAAAATTTAGAGAACTTAAACTTATTAAGTTAGGTAATTATTAGCTAATATACCATTGGAATTCAGATCTCTCTGAATTTGTATCTAATATTGATATGGCAACTGATGGGTATGAGAAAACATACTACCAGAAAATATATATTAATAAGTATAGGTAGAAAGGAATCTGTTTATCCAGTATTGTATATGATTTAATATGGTCACTCAGTGAGTCCTTTTGGTCATTAGTGTGCTTTGTCCATTCTTCTTTATACTGTTTATACTTAAGTTAATTCCCCTACTATATGAAGCTCCTCTAATTGGCACATACTAGACAGTAATGATGGTGAATTGGTAGATGATTTAATGTAGCTTTTTTTGTTTGCAACATCACTGTCCAATAGAATTCTGCAATGACGGAAGTTTTTTATGATCTTTGCCATTCAGTATGTTATCTACTAGTCACATGGGCTATTTAGCACTTGAAATGTGTCTAGTGAGACTGTAGGAATGTTTTAAAATTAAATTTAAAAACCAATATCTGCCTAAGAAGCTATTGTATTGGACAAAATATTTTTAGAACAATAGAGAAATGCATTTTTAGAGAAGAGGAAAAAGAAAATGAATGATAGAACAGTTTGTATGCCACAGTATGGTGCTGATAAAGGTTTTGTATTGGGGTTTTTTTTGTTTGTTTGTTTGCAGTTTTTGGCCGTGGCTGGGTTTGAACCCGCCACCTCCGGCTTATGGGGCCAGCACACTACTCACTGAGCCACAGGCACCGCCCAAGGTTTTTTTTTTTCAACATTCTACTTAACAGTTTCCAGTAGTTACTCTTGCTTTGCCGTTTAGTCATAATTGTAAGTTATGGAAATAAAATAGGAAATTAAAATCTTCCAGTAAATCTAGAATTGTTATTTGAATTGTGATTTTTTTCCCTCTGTCTTGTGTTAAGAGGTTGTACTCTCAATGGTCTAGGTCCTCAGAATACATGAGAAAAGAGCAAAGATGAAGGTACTACAAGCTTATGATGCTGTATTTATGTTTGAATTCATAGATTTCTCCTCGTCCCCATCTACAAATGGAGTATTCACCCTAACCAGCAATGGGGACCTGCCCCGACCAATATTCATCCCCAATGGAATGCCAAACACTGTTGTGCCATGTGGAACTGAGAAGAACTTCACAAACGGATTGGTGAATAGTCATATGCCATCTCTTCCTGACAATCCCTTTACAGGCTACATCATTGCAATCCACAGAAAAATGGTTAGTTAAATTTTAGGCAACTTGCCAGTGACCTTTGTGAAACATAGTTATTTTCTGTCTTTCCAATGTCTTTATTGAATGCATTTTCTCTTTTTCATTTTTTCCTCTTATAAGGATACTTCTCATTGAATTTGGGGCCAACCCATATAATCCAGGAAGATCTAATTTTGATATTCTCAACTTTATATGCAAAAACTCTTTTCCCAAATAAGGTCACATTCACCAGTTTCAGGGGTTAGAATATGGATATATTTAGGGGCCACCATTCAACCCACTACAGATATAATTTGTCATAGTATTAAAAAAATTAAGTACTGCCAGGCACAGTGGCCTGTAATCCTAGCTTAAAAGAGTTTGGCAATGTTTTTTTTTTGTTTGTTTGTTTTGTTTGTTTGTTTGTTTGTTTTTTTGAGACAGAGCCTCAAGCTGTCACCCTGGATAGAGTGCAGTTGCATCACAGCTCACAGCAACCGCCAATTCCTGGGCTGAAGCAAGTCTCCTGCCTCCGCCTGCCAAGTAGCTGGGACTACAGGCGCCCGCCACAACACCCGGCCATTTTTTGATTGCAGCCGTCATTGTTTGGCAGGCTGGGCTGGATTCAAACCTGCCAGCTCAGGTGTACGTGGCTGGTGCCTTATCCCATTGAGCCACAGGCGCAGAGCCTGTTAGTTTGTTTTTTTGAGACAGAGCCTCAAGCTGTCACCCTGGTTAGAGTGCTATGGCATCACAGCTCACAGCAACCTCCAACTCCTGGGCTTAAGTGATTCTCTTGCTTCAGCCTCCCAGGTAGCTGGGACTACAGGCGCCCGCCACAAGGCCCGGCTATTTTTTGGTGTAGTTGTCGTTGTTTGGCGGGCTGGGGCTGTATTCGAACCCGCCAGCTCAGGTGTATGTGGCTGGCGCCTTAGCCACTTGAGCCATAGGCGCCGAGCCAAGTTTGGAAATGTTTTGAAGTAGGACAATGGCTGGACGTGGTGATTCAACGCCTGTAATCCTAGCCCTTGGGAGGCTGAGGCATGTGGATTGTCTGAGTTTACAGATTCGAGACCAGCCTGAGCCAGGGTAACACCACATCTCTTAAAAAAAAAAATAGTCAGGCATTGTGGCAGGTGCCTATTGTCCAGCTACTGAGGAGGCTAAGGCAAGAAGATCTCCTGGGCCCAAGAGTTTGAGGTTTATAATGAGCTAAGATGCCATGGCACTCTACCAAGGCTGACCAAATGAGACTGTGTCAAAAAAAAAAATAGGACAAGAATTTGGCACAGTTAGAGCAAGTTGAGATTTTTCAGATGAAAGAAAAAGTTGTTAGGAAAGGACAAAGAGAGAATTCCTGGCAGAACAGAACTGGGAATAGAGTTTTTTTACCTTGAGGAACTGAGCAGGTTTGCGGGACTGAGGGCACCCACTGGGAGAAGTTACTATAAGAAAGAAAATTTGTGTGGATTTAGCTTAGTTTTTAAATTTTATAAAATATCTGTACAGGACATAGAGTCTTAAAATTGTGTACTTAACTAAGTTTAAATGAATAATGGCAAAATAAAATGCTTTGAGAATCTGAAATAAAAAATGACCTTTTTACTTAGAAACTTAGCTAACCCCTAGTGAATTTATAAATTTTTGATTTAGCTTTTCTAACTACTACATTACCAACCAAACTTTTTTTTTTTTTTTTTTTTTTTGAGACAGAGTCTCACTTTGTCACTCTTGTTGGCCTGTAATCCTAGCTGAGCCCAGTTGCTCAAAATCAGCCTGGGGAACATAGCAAGACCGTGGCATCATAGCTCACAGCAACCTCATAGGCTTGTGCTCAAGCAATCCTCTTGCCTCAGCTTCCCAAGGAGGTGGGGCTACAAGCGCCTGGCACAATGCTCAGCCATTTTTAGAGATGGGCTCTCACTCTGGCTCAGGTTGATCTTGAATTCCTGAGCTTAGGTGATCCACCAGCCATGGCCTCCCAGAGGGCTAGGATTATAGGTGTGAGCCACCAACCCCGGCCCCCAACCAAACTTCTTAAAGAATTAAATGTTCAAACTTTTTGAGTGATCTTGAATTTGAATTCCCACCAATCATTCCATTATACTGAACTTTTGTTTTAGTGAGCAGCCATTTCCAAGCTAATTCTGTGCAGTATGTCTATACAGGCAGGTTCTATAGGTTTGTTCTTAAGTTGAATTTATATGTAGGTTGAAATGGCCCATTTATTTACCTATTATACATATAATAACCTCTGTAAGAAAGAGATAAGAAAAATTGCATTTTGAGGGGAGATTTTTGCTTAATGGCTTTTTTATTATTTTGGAGACAGTATCTCACTCTCACCCATGCTGGAGTACAGTGGTAGGAACGCAGCTCACTATAACCTCAAACACTTGGGCTCAAATAATCCTCCTGGCTCAGCCTCCCAAGTAGCTGGGAGTACAGGCACCACCACCACACCAAGATAATTTTTCTATTTTTTGTAGAGACAGGGTCTTACTATATTGCCCAGGCTGATTTTGGACAACTGGGCTCAAGCAGTTCTCCTACCTTAGCCTCCCAAAGTGCTGGTGGGATGGCTGGGTGCAGTGGCTCATGGAGTGTGTAATCCTAGCACTCTGGGAGGCTGAGGCGAGTGGGTTTCCCTGAGCTCACAGGTTTGAGAACAGCCTCAGTAAGAGCAAGACCCCATCTGTAAAGATAGCTGGATCTTGTGGCAGGCACCTATAGTCCCAGCTACTAAGGAAGCTGAGGCAAGAGAATTACTTGAGCGCAAGAGTTGGAGCTGTGAAGGGACAAAGTGAGACTCTTGTCTCAAAAAAAAAAAAAAGTGCTGGTGTGTCTGCTGTACTGGGGTCTAGAGCATCATGCCCACAGCTTTACTGGCATATTTTCTAGAGAAAGAATTTTAATTGTTTAAAAGCATTGAGCTATGAAATTATTACTAGTTTTTACATGTGATTCAGTGTGTGTGAAGAATATTTATTAGAGAACACTGTAGTTCAAATATATTGATTGCTGAAATTCAAGTGTGATAGGTGGGCAACAATTCTGAAATTGGCAGTACTTCAACTTTTCAATAATTTCAATTTAAATAACCATTCTCTTCATACTAATAAATATGGTTCTGTAAATAGAATAAAGTGATGGTGACACATTCGAAAATGGTGGTAATGCCTGATAATGGCAGTGTTAGACGAATGAAAGGAAGGAATCCGAGCCTTGTCTTTTCAGTTCTCTCTTCTCTTATTTGCGCACATAGATGAGGACAGAACTGTATTTCCTGTCATCTCAGAAGAATCGCCCCAGCCTCTTTGGAATGCCATTGATTGTTCCATGTACTGTGCATACCCGGAAGAAAGACCTATATGATGCAGTCTGGATTCAAGTGTCTCGATTAGCCAGTCCACTCCCACCTCAGGAAGCTAGTAACCATGCTCAGGATTGGTGAGTTCAGGGGATCAGCCTAGACTTCTGGTTTCTAAATTACAAAAGAATAATTTATGCCCAGGCATGGTGATGGCTCACACCTATAATCCTGGCACTCTGGGAGGCCGAGGTGGGTAGATAGCTTGAGCTCACGAGTTCGAGACCAGCCTGAGCAAAAGTGAGACCCTGTCTCTACTAAAAATAGAAAAATTGAGGCAAGAGGATCACTTGAGCCCAAGAGTTGGAGGAGGTTGTAAGCTATGACGCCAAGGTACTCTACGCAGGGCAAAAAAAAAAAGAATAATTTATGTGAGTTCTGTGTGATTTATAGGACCCATTCCATGTCAGGTTAATCATTCTTAAAAGAACCATTTAGAGGACTTATTAAACCATTTAGTTTAATATTTAATGTAAGAGATACTATACAGCTTCCTTTTGTCACCTAAACATTCTAGTGTCTGATAATCCTTCCATTCTCTAATCTCTTAACCTAAGTCTGTCCTGCTAATGCTTCAAGTAATATCTTTGCATTCTGTTGTTACAAAAGTAGAGTATGAATTGACCGTGACATTTGTATAATCTGTTTTCTGAAATTCAGAATGAGAGTGTTAGTGCGCATGTCTATACATGAACTTTGAAAAAGTCTCACACAGTAACAAATGATTCACTTGGGTTGTTTCCATATTGTGTTAGTCCATTTGCTTTGCTATAAAGGACGCTGTAAAGGACTGTTTCTTGAAGACCTTCACGGACTTTCCAATCCAGGCAGAAAGTGAAGAGGGAACAGTGGCAAGAGAAGAGAAAGAAAGGGAGAGGTTAGGCTCCATGCCTGTGGCTCAACGGGCTAAGGCACCAGCCACGTACACCTGAGCTGGCAGGTTCGAATCCAGCCCGGGCCCGCCAAACAATAATGACGGCTGCAACCAAAAAATGGCCGGGCGTTGTTGTGGGCGCCTGTAGTCCCAGCTACTTGGGAGGCAGAGACAAGAGACTCACTTGAGCCCAGGAATTAGAGGTTGCTGTGAGCTGTGATGCCACAGCACTCTATCCAGGGTGACAGCTTGAGACTCTGTCTCAAAAAAAAGAAAGGGAGAGGTTAATACCAGACTCTTTTAAACAACCAGCTTTTATGTGAACTAATAAAGTGAGAATTCGCTCATTATCATGTGGTGGGCACCAATCCATTCATGAGGGAATCTATCCCCATGACTTAAAACACCTCCAACACTGGGGATCACATTTGAACATGTGATTTGTGAAGGCCAAACATTCAAGCCTTATCTTTCTGCCCTGCCTCCACCCCAAGTCTCATGTACTCAAACTGCAAAATATAATCATCTCATCTCCAAAATCCCAAAGTCTCAACTCTGTCCAGAATCAACACAAATGTTCAAGGTCTCCTCTGAGACGCAAACCAAGTACTTTCTTTTTTGTTGTTATTTTGACTGAAAGACAACAGACAGAGCTGAGTTCCTTCTAGCTATGAGCCTGTAAGATCAAAAATAAGTTATTTACTTCCAGGATGCAATAGTAATACAGGCATTGGGTAAACATTCCCATTCAAAAAGGGAAAGATAGGCCAGAAGAAAGGGGCACCAGGCCCCATGCAAACCTGAAATTCAGCAGGGCCAACATTACATTTTAAAACCCCCAATGTGGCTCTATTTACTCCATGTTACACATCCTGCGTACACTGTGAGAGGGGTGGGCTCCCAAGGGCTTGGTCAGCCCCACCTCCATGGCTTTCCTGGGCACAGCCCACATACACGACTGTTCTCACATGTTGGAATCTGACAGCTGTGGCTTTTCTAGGCTCAGGGTACACTCTGTAGGTAGCACCACCATTCTGGGGTCTGGAGGGCAGTGGCTCCATTCCCACAGTTCCACTAGGCAGTGTCCCAGTGGAGACTCCATGTGGGGGTTCCAACCTCACATTTTTCTCTGCACTACCTCAGTAGAGTCTCTCTGCAGGAGTCTACCCCTGCAGCAGGCTTCTGCCTGGGCACCCAGGGTTTTCCATATATCCTCCAAAGCTGCAAGCCTCCCTCCATCACTCTTACATTCTGTGTGCCTACAGACTTAACACCATGAAAACCAAGCTGCCAAGGCTTAAGGCTTGTGCTCTCTGGCATGTGGGTGACCCAGATACCTCCCACTAGGTCCTACCTCTAACACTAGGATTCACAAATCAACATGAGATTTGGAGAGATCAAACATCCACTGGCATGGTGGCTCACACCTGTAACCTAGCACTCTGGGAGGCTAAGGCAGGTAGATCACTTGAGCTCACAGGTTCGAGACCAGCCTAAGCCAGAGTGAGACTCTGTCACTACTAAAAATGAAAAACTGTGGCAAGAGGATCACTTGAACCCAAGAGTTTGAGGTTGCTGGGAGCTATGACCCCATGGCACTCCACCAAGGGTGACAAAGTGAGACTCTGTCTCAAAAAAAAACATCCAAGCCATATCACACATCATGTCATTTTAACATGGAATGATTTTCTAAGTCTAGGTAAAGATAAATATTTTCTGCGGGCAACACCTGTGGCTCATCCAGTAGGGCGCCGGCCCCATATACCGAAGGTGGCAGGTTCAAACCCGGCCTCGGCCAAACTGCAAAAACAGAAAACTAGCCGGGCGTTGTGGCGGGCGCCTGTGGTCCCAGCTCCTCGGGAGGCTGAGGCAAGAGAATCGCCTAAGCCCAGAGGCTGGAGGTTTCTGTGAGCTGTGTGACGCCATGGCACTCTACCTAGGGCGATAAAGTGAGACTCTGTCTCTACATAAAAATAAAAATAAATAAATAAATATTTTCTGCTTTCTTCCCCTTCCTCCTACCACTGTTCTATTGAATTGGTGAATGCATTTACTTTTAATAATTATAGGATTGTGATGCCTTATTTATATCTCAGTTAAATTGCAGATCATTTTCTTGCTATTGTGCAAATGAAGGTTCTGTAGTAACTGAGAGAAGAATTTCTCTTTGCTTATTTGTTATGATGTGATTTTTTTAATGATTAGCAGTAGTGCTTAATCTTTTAATAAATTTTACAAGAAAAACTGAAGGTAATATGCAATTTAGTTGATGAATGTTGTGTTCAATAAAAATGACAGTTGGAGGCTCGGCGCCTGTGGCTCAACGGGCTAAGGCGCCAACCGCATATACCTGAACTAGCGGGTTCGAATCCAGCCCCGGCCCGCCAAATAACAATGATGGCTGCAACCAAAAAATGGCCAGGCGTTATGGCGGGCGCCTGTAGTCCCAGCTACTTGGGAGGCGGAGGCAGGAGACTCGCTTGAGCCCAGGAATTGGAGGTTGCTGTGAGCTGTGATGCCACCGCACTCTGTCCAGGGTGACAGCTTGAGGCTATGTCTCAAAAAAAAAAAAAAAAAAAATGACAGTTGGGCAAGAGTAAATTTGAAGTGAAAGTCTAATTTAATTAAAGGGCTTCTAGATGAGGACTTTTCCTAGGGTTTGCAAGTAAATTAAATATGGAGTATAAGGGAAAGAGGAGTCTAGGCGGAGTTTTCAGCCTGAACAATTGTTTGTGAATGGTAGTACCATTTGAGGAAAAGAGGACAACTGGAGAAGGACAAGTTTTGGCAAGAAATGACAGAAACCAAGTTAAATTTGAGATATCTATAAGATGTTTAATTGAGAAATTTCACTTGAGTGTTTTTTGCTGGAGATGTAACAATAGATGTCCTCAACATAAAAGTAGTTGGTATTTAAAACCCTGAGACCAAGGCCAGGCACTGTGGCTCATACCTGTAATCCTAGCATTCTGGGAAGCCCAGGCAGATCGATTGCTTGAGCTCAGGAGTTGGACACCAGCCTGAGCCAGAATGAGACCCCCATCTCTAAAAATAGCTAAGCATTGTGGTGGGCACTTATAGTCCCAGCTACTCAAGAGGCTGAGGCAAGAGGATCTCTTGAGCCCAAGAGGTTGAAGTTGCTGTGAGCTATGATGCCACGACACTCTACTGAGGGGACAAAGTAAAACTCTGTCTAAATAAATAAATAAAATAAAATAAAATAAAACCCAGAGACCAGATGATATAATTTAGAATTGAAGTATAATCATCAAATCTTGACCATTCTTCTTTCATCCATACTCTTGCTGACCCACAAAAGAGTCTATATTTCCCTCATTATATAATATTGTGGTAAGATGTATGTAACATTAAATTTACCATTTTAATCATTTTCAAGTTTAAAATTCAGTGCTGTTAAGTACATTCACAATGGTATACAATCATCACAACCATCATCTCCAGAACTTTTTCACATTCCCAAACAGAAGCTCTAAACCACTGAGCAATCCCCCCGCATGTCTTTCCAGACACTGGTTTCTAATCCGTTCTCTGCGTCTATAAATTTTCATATTTTAGATACTTCATAAAAGTAAATCATACACAACACTTATCTTTTTGTGTCTGGCTTATTTCCTTTAGCATAATGTTTCCCAGGTGCTTCCATGTTGTGATATATACTGAAATTTAATTCCTTTTTATGGCTGAATAATACTCCATTATATGTACATACCACATTTTGTTTATCCATTCATCTGTTGATGGACACTTGGGTTGTTTCTACCTTTTGACTGATGTGACCCACTAACTTCTTTTGATGGAAATCAGAGGCATATTTTCATTTCATTCATATGTATTTCAGTGTGCATTTTGAAAAGATAAGCTGTTCTTATCTTTTTAATGTCTAAAAGATCATTCTGTCTTTAACTCACTCTAACCTCCATGCCTTTATCTATACCCCTGCACTAAAAGAGCTCTCACAAAGGTCACTGAAGACTGCTTTTTTACCATATCCAGCAAGCGATTTCTTTAAAATTTATTCAAGCTTTAATTGTTCACTTTGTCTTTCTTCTTAGTGTTACCAGCTGCTCCTTCTCAATCTCCTTCATTGCTTTCTCTTTCCTTTTTTAACCTGTAAAATTAATGTTGGAATGTATCAGGAATTAAGCATCTTAATTCCTGAGCATCTTCTCTATTTAATTCTTACTCCCTAGATTATATCATCTGGTCTCAGGGTTTTAAATAGCAACTATTTGTTGAGGACATCTATATTTATATCTCCAGCAAAAAGCACCCAATTGAATTTCTCACTCCAATATATACATCTTGAGTTTAACTTGGTTCCTGTCATTTCTTGCCAAAACTTGCTCTTCCAGTTTTTCTCAAATGGTACCATCATTCACAAACAATTGTTCAGGCTAAACACCCTCCCTAGACTCCTCTTTCCCTTATATTCCACATCTAATTCACTTGCAAACCCTAGGAAAAATCCTTATCTAGATGAATGTGGTAAATACATTGGGGTTCAGTTGTATAGTTCTCTAATTTTTACCAGTGTGTATGTCAATAAGTTTGAAAATTAGATTAAATGAACAAATCGTGTAATTAAGGATCTAAGCAGAAGAATGGTTATTTTGAGGGACAGTGAGTAAGGTGGAAAATGAGGACTAGAGGGTTGTGATTGGAGCTTTCTTTTGGGTCAAAGAAATGTTAGAGTAGGAATATTTGAATAAGTGACCCAAAAGCACAGGAGATGGTGATTACAAAGTAGGATACTTGGAATTGAGAATTTGGAGGTAGTAAAGTTAGTATTGGTAGTAAAGTTTAAACTGTGATGATTGGAGAGGTTGGATCCTATGGTGTAGACATTATTCTTGGAAGATAGAAGGCCAGAGTATTGTTGGGTTAATTACATTGATGTTGTTGTCACCAAGAATAATAACAGGAGAAATGGTGGAAGAAAAATAGTGAGCCAGATGCTAAAATCTTTAGTGAATAAAGAAGAGATGCACCTTCCAAAAAGAAATAGTAGATGACGTGATTCAGTTGTACATGCTATGAAGAGGCTGGACTTTTTTTTTTTTTTCTTGGCCAGGACTGGGTTTGAACCGTCCACCTCTGGCATATGGGGCTGGCGCCCTACTCCTTTGAGCCACAGGCACCGCCCTGGACTTCTTTTAAGAAAGGAAGAAAGGAGAAATCATCTAGAAGTGGCAAAGAGGAGTGAGGAGGAAATCCAAATTACTTCCAAGTTTTAGGATATATAAGAATAAACAGCACTAAAGAGTCTGTACAGGAAGCAAGATTCTCAAGATAGCTAGGCTTCATTCAGTTAGAGCAAAAAGGTAAAGAGTATCTTCAGAAGAGAGGTGTTGCACAATTCCCAGTGAGAGTGTCACTTTATTATTGTGTCCCTTTATCTTTTTTTGATTCCTCACTTACTGTTGACCTGATTTGGACATGATGTAGACAGTATAGGCTATTGATGATCATTCACTGGACAAGTTATACCAAAAGGTAGGAACTCGTGTGCCAGACATGATAGTCACTTTTGCCATTACAGTGATACTTTATCATGATTTCATCACCTTCTGCAGCCATGTAATAGTTGCTACCAATTGCCAAATGAGGTGTAAAGGATCCTTTTACATCATATTCCTTACATTGCTTCTTCCTCTCCCCTAGCTTTACTGAATTATAATTGACAAAGAGGAATTGTATATATTTAAGGTACACAACTCCATGATTTGATATATATATAAATTGTTTCATTGTTTCTTGTTAGGGCAAGCATGAATAGATTTTTTTTTTTAAGTTGGAGAACTCAAAGGGCTATCTTGACACTATTGTTGCCAGTTAAGTTACTCCATGAATAGTATATAACTTATGCCTTTGAGTAGCTACTGCAGGTAAAGGGGAGTACCTGGCATGTTCCACATCAGGGATTCTGATTAAAGAAGACTTCTGAATATACACAGCCTTCTGTGATATGTCAGTGTTTTTATCATGAAAAGACCTAATTATTTTACTTTAATGTGAATTAAATAGAATTAGGACTGAAGGATAATGAGCACTTAATTTTATGATTAGCTCATTGTAAAAATTTCATGTACCACATGGACTTTCTTGGAGACATCTGGCAGTGTAATATGTCTTACCTTTCTATAAACAAGAATACAGCAAAGGTAGCTCAGCACCCATAGCACAGTGATTATGGCACCAGCCCCATACACTGAGGCTGGCAGATTCAATCCCAGCCCGGGCCAGCTAAACAACAGTGACAACCATAACAAAAAATAGCCAGGCATTGTGGCGGGCACATGTAGTCCCAGCTACTTGGGAGGCTGATACAAGAGAATCACTTGAGCCCAAGATTTTGAGGTTGCTGTGAGCTGTGATGCCACAGCACTCTACTGAGGGCGACATAAAGAGACTCTGTCTCAAAAAAAAAAAAAAAAACAGAATACAGCAAAGGAGTCCAGATTGTAGTTGGTATGGGGCTGCAACTAATAGATTAGGATAAAACTGCATTTAGCCATCGACATGAGTATATAAGGACTGTTCTGAACATATTCAGCCATTGTTACTATTTTTCTTATTACATGGCTAGATAATTCCTGGACAGCCCTTATATTGCTATGGCAAATATCTTCCTAGGATTATTTCAAAGGACAATGAAAAGGAGTTGGATTTCAAACCAGAAATGCGTAGTATACTCTTTGGTTTATGTTCTTTTCTGTTTCAGTGATGACAGTATGGGCTATCAGTATCCATTTACTCTACGAGTTGTGCAGAAAGATGGGAACTCCTGTGCTTGGTGCCCATGGTATAGGTAAAGTAACCTGCCAAAAGAAAATTTTTAATAGCATTTTAGCTTTAGGAACTATCCCATTTTCACAAAATTGCCAGTTTTAAGAAATAGTGGTAAATAATAAGAAGCTTAAAATGGTAATTGTTCATTCATCTCTGTGAGATTGATAGCTAAGTTTTGCTTTTGAGACTTAACTGGTTTTATAAACTCTACAGTCCACACAAAATTCACAGCTTATGGTCAACATTTATTATTCTATGCCTTCTGCTCCCTAAATGTAAATTATGTTGGCAATTCTGAGCCAGTAGACCATAGTACGCTTACTTGATCTTGCTAAAAGTCTGTTTTGGGTTTTTAAAGAGTTATGGAGATTGAATGATCATTGCTGTTACAGAAGAGAAAGTGCCTGACAATGCTGAAGTCAACCTTCAGAGAACTATAATAGACTTAGCATACTGAGTCTAACTTAGGCTTTACCATGTCCTTCCCACCTCCCCTGTCAACTTTGTAAACTTTTATATACGTTTATTCAACATGCCATTTTACAAATAAGGTGATAGATATTGTTATACCAGATAAATTGTCTTCAGAGAATTAAATAACAGAATTCAGAATTTCTTGAGAGCTGTATTATCTCAAATAGTCAATTACCATATCATTTATTTGCTATAAAGCTCACATCTCCTGTGTATTAACAAATGGTTTTCCAGTGCTCTGTAAAACCAAAGGCTTGAGAAGGAATAAACACGATAATAATAATTTGCTGAATTATTATCAATAAATAGTCCTACATTTAGAAATTAGAAGTCCATGACAAATTGTGAAGCCTAAGAAGAAAATAGAAAAATGAGAAGGGATTATTTGTGATTAAGAAAATTTAGATTCCTTCATAGTTAATTCTTCTTCTGTGGATCCTTTTTCCCCCATTAGATTTTGTAGAGGCTGTAAAATTGATTGTGGGGAAGACAAAGCTTTCATTGGGAATGCCTGTATTGCTGTGGATTGGGACCCCACAGCCCTTCACCTTCGCTATCAAACCTCACAGGAAAGGGTGAGTACTTAGGGCCACCTTAAGATGGTGGGTTTCGTATGGGGAAATTTCCCTAGTCTGACTGTGTTATACCAATTCTGTCTTAAACAATTCAAATACAACCAGAATAACACTTACTGGCATTCTCTATGGCACTTAATATTGATACGATTGGGTTTTTTCATTTTTCAACTTCTAGAGAGAAGTGTATCAGGGCATTGTCTTAGTCCATTTTTGTATTGCTATTACAGAATACCCGAGGCTGGGTAATTTATAAAGAAAGTTTTTTATTTAGCTCACAGTTCTGCAGGCTAGGGACTTGAAGGACATGGCCATGGTTTCTGGTGAGGGCTTCTGTGCTGCATCATAATATTGTAAACAAGGTCAAAGGAGAAGCAGACACGTGTAAAGAGGGAAGGCCAAGCAATAGGAGGAACCTCACCTTAAACAACCCACTCTTGTGGGAATGAAATTATCAGAGGGAAAACTACCATTAGAATGGCACCGAACTATTCATGAGGGATGCAGTGTTAAAGCCAGGGATGGTGGCTCATACCTATAATTCTAGCACTCTGGGAGGCCAAGGCAGGCAGATCCCTTGAGCCCAGGCATTTGAGACCAGGCTGAGCAATAGGGAAATCCCATCCCTAGAAAAGAAACTAGCTAGGCATTGCTGCAGGTGCCTGTAGTCCTACCTATTCAGGTGGCTGAGGCAGGAGAATCACTTGAGTTTAAAGTTACTGTGAGCTAGGGCAAGGCCACAGCACTCTAGCCTGGATAACAGAGTAAGACTCTGTCTCAAAAAAAAATTGTTTTTTTTTTTTTTTTTTTTGTTAAATATTATTGAAGCTGCAGCATTTGATAACCACAGTTACTTAGCTCAGATGCAACTCAGGGTTATAGCTGCTCCCTTTGATGGGCAGAGTGATCAGGGAAAAAATAGAGAAAGGATGAAATCTTTCAGGATTGGATACACAACCCAGTAGCTCTTCTTCACACTTTGCATTTTTATGTTGCCATTCTCTGGCCAGAACCAATTTTTAAACTTTGAAAATGTTACTTCAGAAAGAATTCTAACTCCATACTTTTAATCAACTACATACTGTTTGCTGGGAGAGATACTAAGAATTTGATGGAGTGATAAAAGCAACAGAATCAAAGGAATTTCCAAAGTCACCTGAGGAATTGAAGTGGTTTTTGCATGTTTATGGATCTTCATTGTTGAGTGTTTTCTTAACTATTTCTTGAAGCATTCCCTTTGGATAAGTTAGTAATGGAAATTGACTTTTCTGACTTCTTATGCTGTTGAGGAATAGGGAAACTACCAAATCTAGACCCTCTTCCCTATTTGGATCCCAAAATATTCTCTTACACACTCTGAGGTGCTGGAAGCTCTTTCTAGCCAAGGGTAAAGTAAAATTTATGAATACTTGCTGTATAAAAGGTCATTGGGCTTTAACTAAAGAAAGCGGAAATGAAGCTAATGTTCTAAATCATGCTCATTGTAACAAGGTAATTCAATAACCTCAGTCATGATTCTTTTAAAGAGAGAAAATTTTAGTAATTGATAGAAAGATACCTAAATCTTAGTCAGTACAAAATACAGCAGGATATTATTCTTAAAAGATACTTCTGTCAGTGATGATAAATTATTTAGCTCTGTAAATCTCTTCTCCTTCCTTACAAGCCCAGTGTGCACTCTTAAAAGCTCTGGAGGACATCCCACTTACAGGAAGACAGGCCTTCGTGACCTGTTAAATTTCACCCTACTTCCACTTTCAGTGATGCACTTAGGATACCATGGTAACGAGGAGCTATTGAGATACCCTGTCTTGCCGGGGAGTAGAGCCTTATGACTAATCTGGACTCTTCCTACTTGTGGTTTCTGCACGTAGACAAAGAAGATGCCATGGTTCAAAATTGAGATTATTGCCTGTGTACTTTCTATTTTTCATTCCAATGATCTCCCTTCTAGGAATTTATCCTAGGGAAATAGGATGGATATTCTGCAATTACTCTGTAATTTGCAGAAAAATATTCATTATAGCATTGTTCAGAATAGTAAAAAATTAGAAGCAACTCAATATTCGTCTCACATTCTAGGAAAGCATGTTATATTCGTTGTATTAAATACAGGGTATTTCAAAAGTTGTCCTAAAGTCATCATACATGGGGGAAAAGGGAAATTGCACTTGAATTTATCTTTATTTATAAAATATTCATTACAGAATTTTACAGAATATTTACAAAATATTCTCTACATTTTGGTCACCACCTCTTTGTAAAATTTTATAGTCCCAGATACTTGGGAGGCTGAGGCAGGAGGATCACTTAAGTCCAGGAGTTTGAGGTTGCAGTAAGTTATGGTGGTGCTACTGTACTCTACTCAGGGCAACAGAGTGATAGTCTGTCTAAAAAATATATCTAGAATATATATGTGTATAAGTTAATCACTAAAATTGATATTTACCAGGAATTTTTACTGACATTTATAGAAAGATGCTTATGGTATAATGTTATATTTTTTAAAAAGCAAGATACAAAATTACACATACAATAAAAAATCTCTTCAATATTAGAAAAAAACTGTTTAGGAAAAGGACCAAAGAAAATCAGCCAATACTTTGATATTGTATGCCTTTACATTAAGAATATAAGTTCAGGATCGGCGCCTGTGGTTCAACGGGCTAAGGCGCCAGCCACATATACTTGAGCTGGCGGGTTCGAATCCAACCTGGGCCTGTCAAACAACAATGACGGCTGCAACCAAAAAAAATGGCCGGGCCTTGTGGCGAGCGCCTGTAATCCCAGCTACTTGGGAGGCGGAGGCAAGAGATTCGCTTGAGCCAGGAATTGGAGGTTGCTGTGAGCTGTGATGCAACAGCACTCTATCCAGGGTGACAGCTTGAGACTCTATCTCCAAAAAAAAAGAATATAAGGCCAGACACCGTGGCTCACTCCTGTAATCCCAGCACTTTGGGAGGCTAAGGCAGGTGGATAGCCTTGAGCACATGGGTTTGAGACCAGCCTGAGCAAGAGCAAAATCCCGTTTCTACTAAAAATAGACAAATTGAGGCAAGAGGATTGCTTAAGCGCAAGAGTTGGAGGTTGCTGTGAGCTATGACGCAACGGCATTCTACGAAGGGCAGCTTGAAATTCTGTCTCAAAAAAAGAAGGGCAGCGCCTGTGGCTCAAAGGAGTAGGGTGCCGGCCCCACATGCCGGAGGTGGCGAGTTCAAACCCAGCCCCAGCAAAAAATGGGGGGGGAAAAAAAAAAAAAAAATATATATATATATATATAAATTATATTAAAATATATATAAATATATATTATATATAAATTATATAAAATATATATAAATACATATAAATATAAATACATAAAAATATATATAAACTTTATATATATAAAAAATATATAAAAATTTATATATTTATATATAAAAATATATATAAATTATATAAAAAAATATATATATAAACTTTATATATAAAGTTTCCCTGCCATTTTATATTTTTCTCTGTTTTCTATTTTTTTTTTTTTTTTGAGACAGAACCTCAAGCTATCACCCTGGATAGAGTGCTGTAGCATCACAGCTCACAGCAACCTCCTTTTCTCTGTTTTCTAAAAGTTCTACATGAATATTGTATTTGGTAATCAAAAAAAAAGAGAGGCAAATGCACTTTTTTGTATTTTTCCCCGGTTTGGACCTCATATTCCTCAACAGAAAATTAAACTAGATAATTTCTTGGATTGATCTCATTTTTTAAATAATCTTATAATGTGTAACAGCTATTATTTCATTTCCTATGTTTTATATTAAAGATGAGCTTTAAAGCAACCTAGGGGAAATAAAAAGAAAATAATGCCTATAAGTAATTAAAACTTTTGAACAAAAATAGAGGTTCTGAGCATGCATCCTAAGAGGTTAAGGGAATCTTTGTCATTTAGGTAAATTTTATTGACAAGTAGAACTTACTGTTAGTCCACAAACATTTTTATGTAATCAGCCTTCTTATCTCCTGTCTCCATTTAATTCTAATATAGCCTGTGTTCCACAATAAGGTATAGTCAATAAAGCTAGGCATGGTGGTTCACGTTTGTAATCCTAGCATTTTGGGAGGCTGAGGAAGGAAGATCACTTGAGGCCAAGAGTTTCAAACCAGCCTGAGCAACATAGCAAGACCTCATCTTTACAGAAAATAGAAAAATTATCCAGGCATAATGGCATGTGCTTGTAGTCCTAGCTATAGGAGGCTGGAGCAAGAGGATTTCTTGAGCCTAGGAGTTCAAGGTTGCAGTGAGCTATGATCATGCTATTATACTCTAGCCTGGGCAACAGAGCAAGATCCTGTTTTAAAAAAAAATTATATAGGCTCGGTGCCTGTGGCTCAACGGGCTAAGGTGCCAGCCACGTACACCTGAGCTGGCAGGTTCGAATCCAGCCCGGGCCCACCAAACAACAATGACGGCTGCAACCAAAAAATGGCCGGGCGTTGAGGTGGATGCCTGTGGTCCCAGCTACTTGGGGGGTGGAGGCAGGAGACTCGCTTGAGCCCAGTAATTGGAAGTTGCTGTGAGCTGTGATGCCACAGCACTCTATCCAGGGCAACAGCTTGAGGCTCTGTCTCAAAAAAAAAAAAAATATATATATATATATAAAATAAAATAAACAGTCTTTATTATCTTACTGTAATTTGTGATTGGCTATATAACGTCCTTGGTAGAAATAATAGAATATTTGACTATAAGAAAAGAAACACTGCTGTATTTGATAACTCTTCTTTTTCTCCTTATTCCAACAACCAAGATAACAGCATGTTTCCTTAGGAAGCTTGTTAGTTTTACCTGGAGTGACCAGCTCAAGAAATGATGAAAGTTAGTTAGTATCTTGGTACTATAGAATTTATGCTCAAAAAAGAAGTCAGTGACCCAAGGTCAAACCAGATTTCCTTTAAAAATAAAAAAAGAAAAGAAAAGAAAATTCCAGGCCAGGCACAGTGGCTCTCCCCTGTAATCCCAGCACTTTGGAGGCCAAAGTGGGTGGATTGCCTGAGCTCACAGGTTCAAGACCACCCTGAGCTAGATCGAGACCTCGTCTCTAAAAATAGCCGGACATTGTGATGGGTGCTTGTACTCCCAGCTACTTGGGAGGCTGAGACAAGAGAATCGCTTAAGCCAAAGAGTTGGAGGTTGCTGTGTGAGATGTGACGCCACAGCACTCTACCCAGGGCAACATAGTGAGACTGTCTCAAAAAAAAAAGAAAGAAAGAAAATTCCTTCAAGTTCACCTTTTCAAATGAGTTCTTTAAACTGGATGGTGGTACAGTGCTAAAACCTTAATTGCATGATCAATATCAACCTTAATAGTTTATAGGGGCATTAAATAGCCTATGACTCAGCCATTTTCTGCTATAGGGAAAAAAAATTTCACCAGAAAATCTGTTCTAAACAGAATCTCCTGAGCTCTGCCAATTGGTAATAATCCAGGCAGCACAATGTTCCCATCATGAATTTCACTAAGGGAAACATGGAGTTAATTGCCATAGGCAAAGACATCCAGGAGCAGTAAGTGGGGTCAGGGTCATACGTGCCTGGGCTCTGCTTTGGGACACAAATATCTATTGTGGAAGTCTCACGGCAGCATATAGTCCTGATTATACCTCACCCACCTTCCCATCATAATAGAGACAAATAGAAGGTGCCAGCTCTGTGGTCTTTGATTGCTTGTCAGGTGGCAGGCAGGAATGGGAATGGGAAAAAGTCTTCCTTTTCTGTTGCATTCTAGATCATTCCCTCTCCCCCTCTCTTAGCACCTCCCAACACATATCTCTACATCCCTACTCCTCCTTTGCTCTCTGTCCTTTCTTATATTTACCTCCTCCTTGCTCCAAAGCCTAGCATGACGGTTAACAGGACTCCAAAGATTTGGGTGGATATTTCTCAACAAAAGCAGCCTGCTCTTTCTTTTGTTGCCATCTCAGATATAATAAAAAGGCCCCATGAGGCAGAAGGCAGATAATAACACACATGGTATTCTGATAACTGTTACCCAGTGTTGATATGCAAATTAGTTGTATCCTGTAGGGTTTAATGCTCTGGTGTTGTCTTCTCATGATGAGCTTTTTCTGTACCCTTTCTTATTTCATCCAGCCCTGCATCTGTGTTTCAGTGATATTATTTCCCTTATCCTCTGTAACTTCTGCAACATACTAATAATGCAACAAACATACTAATAATGAAACTTTGTCTTTCTGATTAAAAATAAATAGCATACTCTCAGCATCCCTGGCTTGAGGGGATGTTGACATGTAAACCATTTTAGGCTTCCAAAATTGTGAAACAAATAGTCAATTTCTTGTTTGCTTTGGTTTTGCCATTTTGAAACATTCAGAATGTTTTTAAGAATAGCTATAGGCTCGGTGCCTATGGCTCAGGTGGCTAAGGCACCAGCCACATACACCTGAGCTGACAGGTTCGAATCCAGCCCACCAAACAACCATGATGGATGCAACCAAAAAGTAGCCGGGTGTTGTGGTGGACACCTGCAGTCCCAGCTACTTGGGAGGCGGAGGCAGGAGTATTGCTTGAGCCCAGGAGTTGGAGGTTGCTGTGAGCTGTGATGCCACGACACTTTGCCCAGGGCAATATCTTAAGGCTCTGTCTCAAAAAAGAAAAAAAACGGAATAGCTATAGACAGAGGGCGGCGCCTGTGACTCAAGGAGTAGGATGCTGGCCCCATATTCTGGTGGTGGCAGGTTCAAGCCTGGCCCCGGCCAAAACTGCAAAAAAACCAAAACAAAACAAAAAAGAATAGCTATAGTCATGTAAATATAAATTTTATTCAAGATATTACTGATGTGATATTTGCAAAAAAATGTGTAAATGCTGTATTTGTTCAAAGACTCCAGTTTAGATTGTGTTTTCTTTTTTCTCATGTAGGATAAGATAATGGTGAGTGACCGTGAGGATGCATAGCTAGATAACCACTTTAAATGCCTTCCCACATCCCCCATTCCTCCTGACCCTCCACCTGCAGGTTGTAGATGAGCATGAGAGTGTGGAACAGAGTCGGCGAGCACAAGCTGAGCCCATCAACCTGGACAGCTGTCTCCGCGCTTTCACCAGTGAGGAGGAGCTGGGCGAAAATGAGATGTACTACTGCTCCAAGTGTAAGACCCACTGCTTGGCCACCAAGAAGCTCGATCTCTGGAGGCTTCCCCCCATCCTGGTATGTTACAGCCCTGTCTCTGGGAGAGCAAGAATTTATGTTATTTTTTGAGAATAAGTCCCTTCCTGCAGCCAGGTTTATGTTGAGTGAAGAGATTAATTGTTCTACAAATATTTGGTGGTTACTGTTCCTGAAGAGCAGGTAGCCGAGAAGGAGAGAGAAGTCATGTAGATCAGTAACTTCAGTTCAACCTGGTGAATCTGAACTCCAGGATAGAGTGAAGCACTCAGAGCTCTATAGAGAGAGGAAGTTTGAGATTAGCCCTTAGTAGCTGTAGAAGGCAGCTACGCTGGGAGCCCCAAGTGCCCACTTTACTATACTCTGTCATGTGCCCAGGGCACACTGGTGAGTTAATGTGTATGGGCAGACACACCAGCACACCGGGGCTTATGTTTTCCTTTAGGTTTGATTTATTTATGCCTTCTCCATTCATAGATTAGGCGGCTTTCCTGATGATTGTCAGCAGAGTTTATAGTGGCAAGCCTTCCTATTCGTTTAAGATGAATGTTTAACTAATTGTAAGGTACTAGTATTTTTTAACCAGACATTGTATGTATTTTCTTATTTGTGTCTTTATCCTACTACTCTTGTGAAACTGTAGGTTTTTCTTTCCTTAGACCAGAACAGCTTCCCAGGGAATGATGCACAAGAAATTAGTAATATTGATTGGCTAGTTCTACAGATGGAAACCAGGGAAGGGAATAAAAGGGCAGGGACAGGTTTGGGGACAAGGTAGGGAGGGAGGAGGGCACAGGCTTTTTATAAATTCATGTATAATTAAATTTAATCAAATACATAGATTTTTAAATGTCCAATTTGATGAATTTTGACAATGTACTCATGTAAGTAGTATACTCATGACATAAAACATTATGAACTAGAGGCCTTTATGAAACCATATTTTTATTATCTGGGCATGGTGCCACACACCCATATTCCCAGCTACTCAAGAAGCTGAGGCAGAAGGATCCCCTGAGTCCAGGAGTTGAGAATGCAGCAAGCCATGATCATGTCACTGCACTCTAATTCAAACAACAGAGCGAGACCCTGTCTTCAAAAGAAATGAATAAATTTCTTTTGAGGTCTTTAAAGAATAATGAATAGTAAAGGTTATGTTTGGGAATACATTACATATTCCCAAACATTTGGCATTTTTTAATATAAATTTTGTACATCTTTAGAACTCTAATGTAAATGTTTTCTACCTTCTCTTCTCCAGATTATTCACCTTAAACGATTTCAATTTGTAAATGGCCGATGGATAAAATCACAGAAAATTGTTAAATTTCCTCGGGAAAATTTTGACCCTAGTGCTTTTTTGGTACCAAGAGACCCAGCTCTCTGCCAACGTAAACTACTCACACCCCAGGGGGATGACCTCTCTGAGCCAAGGGTTCTGGCAGGAGAGGTGAAGAAAGTGGATGCCCAGAGCTCAGCTGGGGAAGAGGATGTGCTCCTGAGCAAGAGCCCTTCCTCACTCAGTGCAAACATCATCAGTAGCCCGAAAGGTGAGGAAGCGGGGGAGACCTGGTGGAGGGCTTTCTTGAGGCCCCTGTCGAATGCATAGTTCCATCTGTCTTCTGCTCTGGGGCATCAGTGTGGTAGGGTAGAAAGTACCTATCTGGAATCAGACTTAACCTATATTTGAGTATGTGACCTTTGACAGGAGATGTAGCCTCCCTAAATATTTTCTCATCTGTAAAATGGAGATACCAAGTTTACAGGGTATGGAGGATCTGATATGTTAAGAATGAACACTTTGCATAATACCGGCATATATAGTGAACATGAGTGGTAGCTGTCGTCTTTGTTCTCTTACAGCAGAGGTTCTCAAAGTCTAGTCTGGGAACCCTTAGGGCTCCTTGAGACCCTTTCAGGTTTGGAGGATCAAAACTATTTTCATAAAAATGTTAAGATAATATGTACCTTTACACTTTTATTCTCTCACAAAAGTAAAGGGGAGTTGGGTGGTGCCTGCAGCTCATCCAGTAGGGCGCTGGCCCCATATACCGAAGGTGGCGGGTTCAAACCCGGCCTCAGCCGAACTGCAAAACAGAAAAATAGCCGGGCGTTGTGGTGGGTGCCTGTAGTTCCAGCTACTCGGGAGGCTGAGGCAAGAGAATCGCCTAACCCTAGGAGCTGGAGGTTGCTGTGAGCTGTGTGATACCACAGCACTCTACCGAGGGCGATAAAGTGAGACTCTGGCGTCTCTATAAAAAAAAAATAAGTAGAGGGGAGTGATAAACAATATGATATGGAATTATATTATCACTTTAAATTCCTCAGTTTTTATTTCTTTTCTTTTTTTTTTTTTTTTTTTTTTTTTTTGAGACAGTTCCACCATCCGTCACCCTGGGTTGTGGGCCGGGGGCTCAACGCAAACACTAAACACAAAATCCTGGGCTAAACCCAGTCGACAGCCAAGACAACCCAACTAGCACGGAC
>CAUYRH010170479.1:0-10218 GCA_963574655.1 Perodicticus potto | reverse complement strand
TTTTTTTTTTTTTTGAGACAGAGCCTCAAGCTGTCACCCTGGATAGAGTGCCGTGGCATCACAGCTCACAGCAACCTCCAATTCCTGGGCTCAAGCGAGTCTCCTGCCTCCGCCTCCCAAGTAGCTGGGACTACAGGTGCCGGCCATTTTTTGGTTGCAGCCGTCATTGTTGTTTGGCCGGCCTGGGCTGGATTCGAACCCACCAGCTCAGGTGTACGTGGCTGGCGCCTTAGCCCGTTGAGCCATAGGCGCTGAGCCTCAAAAATTTTTTAAATCAGCTGGGCATGGTGATGTGCACCTGTAGTCCCAGTGACTAGAGAGACTAAGGCAGGGAGATTGCCTGAGGCCAGGAGTTCAAGGTTATAGTGAGCTATGATACCACTGCACTCCAGCCGGGGCAACAGAGTGAGACCCTGTCTCTGAAAAGTCAGCACAAGGCTAGTGCAGTGGCTCACGCCTGTAATCTCAGCACTCTAGGAGGCCAAGGTGGGTGGATCACCTAAACTCATGAGTGGAGAAGAGCCTGAGCTAGAGTGAGACCTCATCTCTAAAAATAGCAGGGCTAGCAGTACCTGAACCCCATAAATTTATCAATGTACAAAGTTATGATTTAATAAAAGCAATTAAATAAATAAATAAATAAAAATAGGGGCAGCACCTGTGGCTCAGTGGGTAGGGCGCCAGCCCCGTATACCGAGGGTGGCGGGTTCAAACCCAGCCCCGGCTGAACTGCAAAAAAAAAAAAAGCCAGGCTGGCTCGGCGCCTGTGGCTCAACGGGCTAAGGCACCAGCCACGTACACCTGAGCTGGTGGGTTCGAATCCATCCCGGGCCCGCCAAACAACAATGACAGCTGCAACGAAAAAATGGCCAGGCGTTGTTGCGGGCGCCTGTAGTCCCAGCTACTTGGGAGGCGGAGGCAGGAGACTCGCTTGAGCCCAGGAATTGAGGTTGCTGTGAGCTGTGATGCCACGGCACTCTATCCTGGGTGACAGCTTGAGGCTCTGTCTCCAAAAAAAAAAAAAAAAAAAAAAATAGCCAGGCTTTGTGGCGGGCACCTGTAGTCCCAGCTACCTGGGAGGTTGAGGCAAGAGAATTGCCTAAGCCCAGGACTTGGAGGTTGCTGTGAGCTGTGTGATGCCATGGCACTCTACCAAGGGCGACAAAGTGAGACTCTGTCTCTAAAATAAATAAATAAATAAAAAATAGCTGGGCGTTGTGGCGGGCACCTGTAGTTCCAGCTACTCAGGAGGCTGAGGCAAGAGAATTGCTTTAGCCCAAGAGTCTGAGAATGCTGTGACCTATGACACCATGGCTCTCTACTGGGGGTGACAACGTGAGACTGTCTCAATAAATAAATAAATAATCAAAAGGGGCTGGGAGCAGTGGCTCACACCTGTAATCCTAGCACTATGGGAGGCCAAGGTGGGTGGATTGCCCAAGCTCATGGGTTTGAGACTGGCCTAAGCAAGAGTAAGACCTTGTCTCTAAAAAAAAAATAGCTGGGGCTCGGTGTCTGTGGCTCAACGGGCTAAGGCGCCAGCCACGTACACCTGAGCTGGCAGGTTCGAATCCAGCCCAGGCCTGCCAAACAACAATGATGGCTGCAACCAAAAAATGGCCGGGCGTTGTGGCGGGCGCCTATAGTCCCAGCTACTTGGGAGGCAGAGGCAGGAGACTTGCTTGAGCCCAGGACTTGGAAGTTGCTGTGGCATCACAGCACTCTATCCAGGGAGACAGCTTGAGGTTCTGTCTCAAAAAAAATAAAAATTAAATTAAAAATAAATAAAAATAAAAATAAAAAATCGCTGGGCGTTGTGGTGGGCTCCTGTAGTCCCAGCTACTCAGGAGGCTGAGACAAGAGAATCACTTGAGCCTAAGAGTTTGAGGTTGCTGTAAGCTGTGATGCCACAGCACTCTACCTAGGGTGACAAAGTGAAATTCTGTCTCAAAAAAAAAAAAAATTCAAGGGCGGTGCCTGTGGATCAGTGGGTAGAGTGCCAGCCCCATATACCAAGGGTGGTGGGTTCGAACCTGGCCCCAGCCAAACTGCAACAAAAAATAACTGGGTGTTGTGGCAGGTGCCTGTAGTCCCAGCTACTTGGGACGTTGAGGCAAGAGAATCGACTAAGCCCAGGAGTTGGAGGTTGCTGTGAGCTGTGATGCCATAGTACTCTACCGAGGGCAATAAAGTGAGACTCTGTCTCCAAAAAAAGAAAAAAAGAAGTGTTAGCTAGTATTATTCTTATAGTAACGATAATGTTCTTAGTGCCTGAAACATATTAAGCACTCAATATACTATTTTATATTATTCAGATATTAGAGACTACCCAGCCATTTTATGAGACCTTTAGTACAAAAGAGTTGTTCATAGTTTGATTTATTTTTTTACATGATTTGGGTGATATGGGAAGAGGGAGTGAGAGTCATTTGCAGGTGGCCTGGCTTCAGCAGAAGGAGTGAAACAATGAAACCAGGCCCTGAGGTCTGGGTTCTTATCCCTGTGCTCATAGCACTTCACTCTGTGTGCCCAGGCCCGTTGCTGGAAGACTGGGACATAATAAGCCCCAAGGATGTCATTGGCTCTGACGTGTTGCTGGCTGAGAAACGGTCATCGCTGACGACTGCCGCCCTGCCCTTTACACAGTCCATCCTCTCTCAGGTGTTTTCAGGGACCCTGGGGGGCTAGCTGTGGTTGGAGGGCAGGGCCTACCTGGCACCCCAATTCTGAGCATGCCGGTTGGCATCTTCCTCTAGTCTTCCCAGCTAACCAGCAGCTTCCCTCCACACTTCTTCATAGGTGGGCCGGACCTTATCTAAAGTCCAGCAGGTGCTAAGCTGGTCATATGGAGAAGATGTCAAGCCCTTCAAACCACCCCTGAGTGATGCTGAGTTTCACATGTACCTGAACCACGAGGGCCAGCTCTCCCGCCCTGAGGAGTTGCGCCTGAGGATCTATCACGGTGGTGTGGAGCCTTCGCTGCGAAAAGTGAGCTTCTCCAGTTACTTGTTGGATGCATCATTCTTGTGCTCATTAATAATAGCTCATGTCAACCACGCTGTCATGGGTCTATTCCAGGGCAGAAAGCTATCTTTCAGGGGCAGCTAGGAGTCAGAGGTGGAAGGCAGATTTGTCAGAAAGAAGACAGAGGCCCAGGGGAGGTTGGGGGTGGAAACTAATAGACACAGGGATATGGTGGCTTATCTAGAGAACCTTGGCCTCATCCCTTTCATCCCTGGCCAGGTGGTGTGGCGGTACCTGTTGAATGTGTACCCAGATGGACTGACAGGGCGAGAGCGGATGGACTACATGAAGCGCAAGAGTCGCGAGTATGAGCAACTCAAGAGTGAGTGGGCCCAGCGCGCGAGCCCCGAGGACCTGGAATTCATTCGCAGCACGGTCCTCAAGGATGTACTGCGCACTGACCGGGCCCACCCATACTATGCGGGGCCTGAGGATGGCCCACACCTGCGAGCACTACATGACCTGCTCACCACCTATGCTGTTACCCACCCACAGGTGTCCTACTGCCAGGGCATGAGTGATCTTGCCTCACCCATCCTTGCCGTCATGGACCATGAGGGCCATGCCTTCGTCTGCTTTTGTGGCATCATGAAGCGCCTAGCTGCCAATTTCCATCCTGATGGCCGTGCCATGGCCACCAAGTTTGCTCACCTCAAGCTGCTGCTGCGACATGCTGACCCCGACTTCTACCGGTACCTACAAGAAGCAGGCGCTGATGACCTCTTCTTCTGTTACCGCTGGCTGCTGCTTGAGCTTAAGCGCGAGTTTGCCTTTGATGATGCCCTCCGCATGCTTGAGGTCACCTGGAGTTCACTGCCCCCTGATCCTCCTGAACATGAGGTGGAACTGGTGGGACCCCCCAGCCAAGTGACAGACAATGGCTTTGGTGGCCACAGGGGCCGGCCTGTGCGACAGAGGCACATGCTAAGGCCTGCTGGTGGAGGAGCCAGTGCCTTTGAAGATGCTGTTGACCACTTGGCCACCTCTGGCCAGGGACCTGGTGGTGGGGGGCGTCTCCTGAGACAAGCCAGCCTGGATGGCCTCCAGCAACTCAGGGATAACATGGGCCCCAGGAGGGACCGTCTGGTCCAGCTGCCTCATCCAGCTGCCCTCATCAGTTCCAAGTCCCTCTCCGAGCCCTTGCTAAATTCCCCAGACCCACTATTCTCCTCGTTTTCCCATCCTGATTCCCCATCCTCCTCCTCTCCACCATCCACCCAGGAGGCTTCTCCTACTGGTGACATGGTTGTAGGATCCCCCTTGATGCAAGAAGTAGGGTCCCCACGAGATCCTGGGAAGTCCCTGCCACCCCCACCCCCAGTGAGCCTACCCCCACCCCAGGAGTTTGGCCGGGGGAACCCCTTCATGCTCTTCCTCTGCCTGGCCATCCTGCTGGAGCACCGTGACCACATCATGCGCAATGGGCTAGATTACAATGAGCTGGCCATGCACTTTGACCGCCTTGTGCGAAAACACCACCTGGGGCGTGTCCTGCGCCGGGCCAAGGCTCTCTTTGCTGATTACCTACAGTCAGAAATGTGGGACTCAGAGGAGGGGGCTGAGGCCACAGCCCCATCTTGATCAGGCTCCTTCCAGCCCACTGTCAGTCCGCCAACCAGATGTCCATTCTTTGCCATGAGGGCCTACACATGAGACCCCACCTCCCTGCCTGCCAGTCCTAGACCTGTTGGAGTGTGGGGCCCTTTCTCCCCAGGTCTGAGCGTGTGGGGCTCTGCTTCAGCACTGCCCCATGGAGGCCACAACTTTTTTCTGTTTTTGTTGTTTTGTTTTTAACAACTATACTTTGCACACATGAAGGTCACTGTTGTCTGTGTATTTCTCTGCCCCCCTTCCTGGTTTTTGTTGTAGGGGGAATCCCCAGTGCTCCTCACCCCATGGAGCTGGAGTACTTTACTTAGTGGAGAGTGGCTCCTGTTTCCCCAGTAGCAGGGGGAGTGGATACTGAAAATTGGTTCTAGAAGGTGAACCCAAGTCAGGGACTACTTCAGGAAGGCCTGAGTCTGTTTAGTGATACATCTGTCTGCCTGTAGAGTCCATGTTATGGCTATGACACTATGTTTTCAGGATGGGCCTCTGAATGTGAAGTGAGAAAGTTCTTAGCTCAAAAAACAGCAAAATTCATTACCAAGATTGGGAAGTACAGTTTACTTAGAAACATTGGGCCAGCCACCCCTGGCATTCCACATGTCACCATTCCTAGGATCTTGACCTTTCTCTGTGAGTCTTAGGCATTAGTGCTGGCAACTCTGGGCAGGAGTCTAAGGCAGCTCCTTTTCTTGCTACTTGCTTTGGAGCCAGCCTGAGGGACTGTGGCCTTGCCATTCCTAGGTTCCTAAACTGGGTTTCCAGCTCATGGGAACCTATCTTAACTATTTCAGCAAATGGAACCATTTATTTGCCTCCTCCTTCCCACTAATACGGACAATCATCAGGCCCTTAAAAAAGTTACATACTTATTTGGAGGGTAATGATCAAAAGAGGGTCCTTTTTCCCACTGACCTTCTCAGAAGATACGATTCTCTCACAGGATTCTTCTCAGGAGATAGGAATCTGCCACAAAGGACGTGGCAGGTGGTGAAATAGGTAATTAGAGTCTTCAGGTCATGGTCTAGCCATACCAGGTTCTCCCATTCAAGTACTAACCAGGCCCAACCTTGCTTAGTTTCTGAGATCAGACAAGATTTGGCAGATTCATGGATGGCTATAGACTATGCCAAGTTCTAGCCAGAAGTTGTTGCACCTAGGCAATGCTGCTAGACATGAGGGGCATCAGGGCTGCCATCCTATCATCTATCTCTTCCAAGAATGCCAGATAAGGCTCGGCGCCTGTGGCTCAATGGGCTAAGGCACTAGCCATGTACACCTGAGTGGCGGGTTCGAATCCACCCTGGGCCTGCCAAACAACAATGACGGCTGCAACCAAAAAAAAAAAAAAAAAAATAGCCGGGTGTTGTAGCGGACGCCTGTAGTCCCAGCTGCTTGGGAGGCGGAGGCAGGAGACTCGCTGGAGCCCAGGAATTGGAGGTTGCTGTGAACTGTGATGCCACGGCACTCTATCAGGGTGACAGCTTGGAGGCTCTGTCTCAAAAAAATAAAGAATGCCAGATAAAGCTAGGGATGATCTTTAAAAGGTTCCTGCCATACCTTCTCCCCAGTATTAGAAGGGAAACTGACTGTTCTGTGCCTAAGGTGCCCAAACACTGTGGGTCTAAGTGCATGCTGTGGTTAATGGGCTGTGACTTCCATAAGGACTGTCCAAGATATGGAGATATCTGGCCCTCTAAGGACCTGAAATGTCCCTTTGTCAGTGACCAGATGATACCTTCTGGGATACATTCTGTAATTAATGAGCTTCATATTCAAAGGGCCGGACAAGTCAATTCTGTGGATGATGGCTTGGAACCTCTGAAGGCCAGAACAGTCCTTTCTGTGAATAGGAGGCTTAGACATGCTGAAGGGCAGAAGGCTCTATCATTCCTCTAGGATACTGAGGGCTTCTGGTTACTGCACAAGCTGCGGATACCCTTCCCTGAACCAACCCTGGAAAAACTGCAGAGAAAAACATGTGTTCCAGCAACTACAGCATAGCTCTGATAGACCCACAGGGAAATGGAAGGCTGTCTTTAACTGATGTGAGTTTTGCGGCCGGATAGCCAGAGGCAGCAGATAGAAGACAGATAAGAGAAAAAGATTTAAGTTAAGGCTCTTACCTTTCCCCTGTGTTGCCTTGGGGAGGTCCTTGTCTGCTCCCCTCACAGCAGAAATGGTCCAAAGCACCAGTACAGGTATTGGGGGTTAGTATCACTGCAGCAAGAGCCCTGCTGGGGAAAGAGATAGGCAGCCAGAGGCCATCGGTCCTCCACCTTGGTCTCCAGACACCAAGGCTAGTGGATTCCTAGGCAGAGTGCCTCCTAAAGCTGCCTTCCTCCAAAGGTTTAAAGATGACTCCCTCACCAAGGGGCATTGTCAGCTGTTGTGAGAGGAAGTGAGAATGATAACTGTGCTTCTGTGGTACCTGGGACTGTCCAGCCTCTGGCTTATCTCTCACACATCCCTTTACTGCACAAACTCCAGGTAATTGAGCAGATAGAGGCTAGCTTTCAGCCTTTCCTCAGGACATTGTACCAGCCAGGACAGCTGATAATGTCAGAGGAATGTGAGTCCCCTGCCAGAATAACTAGACACCAGGGCACCGCCAGAGAAAATCAACTGAACATACTAGTTATCTATTGCTGTGTAGCAAATTACCCCCAAACTTAGCCTCTTAAACATCACAGTTTCTGAGGGTCAGGAATCTGGGAGCAGCTTAGCTTAGTGGTTTAAACTCAGGATCTCTCCTGATGTTTCAGTCAAGTTGTCAGCCAGTATTGCAGTCAGGTGAAGGCTTAACTTGGCTTATGGACTTCTAATGTGGCCACTTCCAATGTGGCCCAGTCACAGGGCTGTTGGCAGGAGGCTTCGGTTTTTCACCATCTGAGCTTCTTCATAGGACTCCTTATAACATGATCTGAGCGAAGAGGTGAGAAACCATGACCAAGACAGAAGCCACAATGTCTATTATAACTTAATCTCAGAAATACATATTTTATTGGTCACATAAAACCAACCCTACTACAGCATGGGAGGGGACTATACATGCTATGAATGCCAGGAGGCAGAGGTTACTACGGGCCATACTGGAGGCTGGCTAACGTGATGGGTAACAAAATCTGAAGCAGAAATAGGATTGGGACAGACGGGTGAAATTTTCAAATATATATAATAAGAGATAATGTCAGAATATAAAACAAGAACTAGAGATTACAAAAAGGACCCCAAAAGATGTTAGGTGTGGGCTTGGTGCCTGTAACTCAAGCGGCTAAGGCACCAACCACATACACCTGAGCTGGCGGGCTCAATACAGCCCAGGCCCACCAAACAACAATGACGGCTGCAACCAAAAAATAGCCGGGCGTTGTGGCGGGCGCCTGTAGTCCCAGCTACTTGGGAGGTGGAGGCAGGAGAATCACTTGAGCCCAGGAGGTGAAGGTTGCTGTGAGCTGTAATGCCATAGCACTCTACCCAGGGTGACAGCTTGAGGCTCTGTCTCAAAAAAAAAAAAAAAAGATGTTAGGTGTGAGTATGATACTAGAAAAATATGAAATAAAAATATATTATAGGGCGGTGCCCGTGGCTTAGCGAGTAGGGCGCAGGCCCCATATACTGAGGGTGGCGGATTCAAACCCGGCCTCTGCCAAACTGCAAAACAAAAAAATAGCCGGGCGTTGTGGCAGGCACGTGTAGTCCCAGCTACTCAGGAGGCTGAGGCAAGAGAATCACTTTAGCCCAAGAGTTGGAGGTTGCTGTGAGCTATGACACCATGGCACTCTTCCGAGGGCAACAAAGTGAGACTCCGTCCCAAAAAAATAATAATAAAAAGTAAAAAATAATAATAAACAAAATAAAAATAAAGTCAGATAAGGAAAATACAAGACAATAAAGTTATAGATTCATTTCACTTATGAACATAAATGCAAAAATTCTAATAGTCATCTGAATTCAACAGTGCATTTTTTTTTTTTGAGACAGTCTCACTACGTCACCCTCAGTAGAGTGCCGTAGAACCACAGCTCACAGCAACCTCAAACTCTTGGGCTCAAGAGATTCTCTAGCCTCAGCCTCCCAAGCAGCTGGGACTACAGGCGGCCTGCCACAACGCCCAGCTATTTTTTTGTTGCAGTTGTCATTGTTGGTTAGGTGGCCCAGGCTGGATTCGAACCCACCACCTTCAGTGTATGTGGCTGGCGCCATAACCACTGTGCTATGGGTGCCGAGCCTCAACAGTGCATTTTTAAAAAATCACAAGTAGTTTTTATCCCAGGAAGGTAACCATGAACCAAATTAGAAAATTAGTGGATGTAATTTATCACATTAATAAAGGAAAAAATCATATAATTCCAAGTCAGAAAAGAATTTCATAAGGTTCAGTACCTGTTTATGGTATTTAAAAAATCTTAGCAGGCCAGGCCCGGTGGCTCACACCTGTAATCCTAGCACTCTGGGAGGCCAAGGCAGGTGGATTGCATGAGCTCACAGGTTCAAGACCAGCGTGAGCCAGAGTGAGACCCCATCTCTACTAAAAATAAAACTGAGGCAAGAGGATCGCTTGAGTCCAAGAGTTGGAGTTGCTGTGAGCATGTTGCCATGACATTCTACCCAGGGCCAAAGCTTGAGACTCTGTCTCAAAAAAAAAAAAAAAAAAAACTTAGCAAAGGAAATAAAAGAAGAGAATTTCCTTAACTTGATAAAGGTTATATGGCAGATTCTACAGCAAAAATGACTAATAGAGGCTCAGCACCTGTAGCTCAAGTGGCTAAGGCTCAGCCACATACACCAGAGCTGGCAGGTTCGAATCCAGCCCTGGCCCACCAAACAACGACGGCTACAAACAAAAAATAGCCAGGCGTTGTGGTGGGTGCCTGTAGTCCCAGCTACTTGGGAGGCTGAGGCAAGAGAATCGCTTAAGCCCAGGAGTTGGAGGTTGCTGTGAGCTGTGATGCCACAGCACTCTACCCAAGGCAACAGCTTGAGGCTCTGTCTCAGAAAAAAAAAAAAAAAAAACCTAATAGAGATGAGGCACGGTGTCTCATGCCTGTAATCCTAGCACTCTGGGAGGGCAAGACAGGGGGACTGCTTGAGCTCAGGAGTTCAAGACCAGCCTGAACAAGAGTGATTCCCTGTCTCAACTAAAAATAAAAAAATGTCCAGGGGTGGAGAGCTTCAGGTTGCCTAAGGCCCAGGTCAGAAACGGAGCAGGTCAAAATTCCTGTGCTGATTAGTAGTGGCATCTCACCTGTGAATAGCCACTGCATTCCAGCCTAGGAAACAAAGCGAGACTGCATCTCTTAAAAAAGGAAAGAAAGAGGCTCGGGGCCTGTGGCTCAATGGGCTAAGGCGCCAGCCATGTACACCTGAGCTGGGGGGTTCGAATCCAGCCTGGGCCCGCCAAACAACAATGATGGTTGCAACCAAAAAATGGCCCGGCGTTGTGGCGGGCGCCTGTAGTCCCAGCTACTTGGGAGGCGGAGGCAGGAGACTCGCTTGAGCCCAGGAATTGGAGGTTGCTGTGAGCTGTGATGCCACGGCATTCTATCCAGGGTGACAGCTTGAGGCTTTCTCTCAAAAAAAAAAAGA
>CAUYRH010170474.1:0-22841 GCA_963574655.1 Perodicticus potto | reverse complement strand
CAGTCCCCTAGACCTCTATCAGCTCACCCCACACCACCTGCCTTTTTCCTTTCTGTACCCTTAAAAACCCCCTCCTTTTCCAGGCCGCGGGTTTCTCCGTTTTCCTGCTACGCCAGGTGTGAGAAACCCCCAGCCTGGGCTGATCTGTAAATAAACCTCTTGCTTTTGCATCGGATTCAGTCTCTCGGTGATTTATGTGGGGGATCCCTTGAGCTGAGCCCAACACATACACCTGAGCTGGCAGGTTCGAAGCAGGCACCTTAGCCCGGGCCGCCAAACAACAACGCCTGAGACCAAACGATGGCCGGGCGTTGTGGTGGATGTCTGTAGTCCCAGCTTCTTGGGAGGAGGAGGCAGGAGACTCGCTTGAGCCCAGGAGTTGGAGGTTGCTGTGAGCTGTGATGCCATGGCACTCTATCCAGGGTGACAGCTTGAGGCTGTGTCTCAAAAAAAAAAAAAAAAAAAAAAAGGGCAGCACCTGTGGTTCAAAGGAGTAAGGCGCCGGTCCCCCGTGCCAGAGGTGGTGGGTTCAAGCCCAGCCCCAGCCAAAAACTGCAAAAAAAAAAAAAAAAGGAAGAATGCAAAGGCCAGAATATTTGATGATGTCAGTATTAACGACAACCAAATATATCATCATAGTGGTCAGGCAGAATGGCCACATAAATAACATTGCTAAGTAGTCTGTGCTGAATTAAATTTTTTTTAATATTTTGCAATAGAACATAACATGAGAACAATTATCAAAGGCTGGGGTCAGAAGGGGTTCATGGAGGACTTGCTCTGAGCCTTGAAGAAGTGTAGATTTCAGAAAAATGGTTGAAAAGATGAAGCAAAGGAGTGTGTTCCAAGCACAAAGCAGTGTGAACAGAAGGGTAATGTTAGGAACGCTCGCAACCCATCTGGAAACAATAAATGCTGTACTTTGCCATGCATAATGCACACATCTTTGCCCAAATTTTTGAGGGAAAAACGAGGATGCACATTATACTTGAGTGGTACTGATTCCGTATGTATGCAAATGGTTTTAATGCTTTTCTTTATGCCTATGCATTAAAGGAGTAGTTCTAGAAAGCAATAACAACGTCTGTATGCAAAATTAAACCCTGGAATATGGTAATTGGTTTTGTTGAACTTATGGCAAACTTGCAATGAAGGTATTTTCAGACATGCACTTAAGGCGGGAGCTAGCAATCTAGCTGATATTTTTACAGAAGTTCTTTATAATACAAAAAACAAGTACCTAAATATAAACAAATAAAATCTGAATTAAAAAATTAAAATGAAAGATTTTCTTCCCTGAAAGTTTGGGCCCCAAACCTGGGTGTGTATTATAAACAGGAGTGGATTATACACAGCAAGATATGGTATAGTGCCTGGCTGCAGCTGCCAGTTCCTGCAGTATACAATGTTTGAAAATTACACAGGGATAAGATTTGTAAATGCCTTGAATGTAAATGTAAGAACTTAGATTTGTACAAACTTTCCGTTATAAGATGAATAAGTTCTGGAGATCTAATGTACAGCATGGTGACTATCTTAGTTCATTTCTACTACTATGACAAAGTGTCTGAGGCTGAGTAATTTGTGAAGAATGCAAACCTATTTCTCATAGTTCTGGGGGCTGAGAAGTCCAATAATCAAGGACAGTGAGGGTCCAGTCTCTCTGCTTCCAAGATGGCTGCTTATTGCTGCAGGCTCCAGAGGGGAGGAACATTGTGTCCTCACAGGGCACAAGGGATGGAAGGGACTAAAAGGGGTCAATTCCTTCTGTCAAGCCCTTTTATAAGGGAACCCAATCCCGTTCTCGAGGTTGGAGCACTCTTGACTCAATTACCTTGTAAAAGCCACACCTCTTAATACTGTTGCATTGGGCATCAAATTTCAACAAGCATTTTGGAGGGAACACCATAGCAGTGACTAAAGTTAACGGTGCTGTACTGTATACCTGAAATTTGCTAAGGGAGTGGACCTTAAGTGTTCTCCCCACAATGATTAAAAAAAAAAAAAAAAATGGTGGCTCAGCGCCCGTAGCACAGTGGTTATGGCGCCAGCCACATACACCGAGGCTGGCAGGTTTGAACCCAGCCCAGGCCTGCTAATGACAACTGCAACAAAAAATAGCCAGGTGTTGCTGCGGGCACCTATAGTCCCAGCTACTTGGGAGACTGAGACAAGAGAATCGCTTAAGCCCAAGAGTTTGGGGTTGCTGCGAGCTGTGAAGCCACGGCACTCTGCTGAGGGTGACATAATGAGACTCTGTCTCAAAAAACAAACAAAAAAAAATGGTAACTATATGGGATGATGGATGTGTTAATGAACTCAACTGTGGTGATCATCTCACAATGAGTATGCGTATCAGATCATCAATTGTACACCTTAAATTTATACAATTTGTGTGAATTATACTTCAATAAAGATGCAAAAGATTTTGTTAATAGATGAAATTTCCTTTTTTAAGAAAGGAAAAGGATATAGACCACTGAGCATACAGGAGGCCCGGTCTCCTGTCCTTCATATACCTCCTTACCCACACTTCTTCTGTTTGAGCTTGATTAGGCATACTAAGAGACAAACACAGAAGGCAGCCAAAGATATTTTAATAAAGCTCAGGAATCTGCTAAGGTCAGGTCAGACTACTAAGGACAAATTTATCTTTGTTTTTATGATCTTGGACTTCCAAGCACTAATTTATCTCGGTGTTAAGTATGGTAGGTTCTTGGGGGTCACACAGCACAGGTTACCGCTCCTGCAGAAGATATAGACACTTTCATTACTGTGGCATTTGTCACGGCAGGCGCCACGTTGATTCCAACATTTTTCGGTGCCGCCTAATACAAAGAGAAAAAAGAGAGAGCCAATATCAGTCATGGGGGAAAGTAAGTCCTGAATGAAGACTAACAGAACATGAGGCAGGAAATGGAGGCGTCACCTCTGGACATGTAGGGCAGTAATATAGTATGATATTCCCTCTTGGCACTCTGTCTCAACCCCAGCCCTTCGTGAATGTTCCCTCTTAAGACCATGGATTGTTGGAACACTTAGAATTGGTTTTGAAATCTGTCTGCATGGCAAGCCAACTGGAAGATCTGGAGCAGTCACCTCATTTCTCTGTGCATCAATTTCCTCTTTTCCAAAAAGAAGCTGTAACCCCTGCCTCACACAGTTGTCGTGGAGATTAAATGAAATTTTTGAAAAGCAAATCACTAGCATTAAATAAATTTGGAAGTAGCAAGACCTCAGAAAAAAATCATTCCATAACTTAACTAGAAGGGACACGTGAGCCAATTAAACTGATAATGGCTTAAGAGTAATACAGTGTGCAAAAAGGGATATTTTAATCAAAATGAAAGGATGAGATAAAATGAAAAGACCATCTGAAAGTCTGGCCTCCAAAAGACTAAATTCTGCCCTGAAGCCAAAAGAAAGCAATCAGCAGAGTGAAGAGACAACCTGTTGAATAAGAGAAAATATTTTCAAACTATTCATCAATAAGGGTCTAATGGCCAGATTATACAAGAAATTCAAACAACCCAGCAATTTTTTAAAAAGCAAATAATCCCCTTAAAAGATGGGCAAAGGACACGGATAGATATTTCTCAAAAGAAGATGTACAAATGGCCAACAGGTATGTGAAAAAATTCCCAGAGCAATGCATGTCAAAACCACAATGTGGTATCATCTTATCCCAGTTAGAATGGCTATCACTCAAAAGACAAAAAATAAGATGCTGATGAGGGTGTGGAGAAAAAAGAACTCTTATACACCAGAGATGGGAATGTAAATTTGTACAACCATTATGGAAAACAGTATAGAGATTTCCAAAAAAACACCCTAAATATAGAACTGCCCATCCATCAACCCCACTACTGGGTATTTATGTAAAGGGCAAGAAAATCCATTTATCAAAAGGATTGCCTTCACTCATATGTTTATCACAGCACTCTTCACAATAGCAAAAATATGGAATCAACCCTAAGTGTCTACCAATGGATTAGTGGATAAAGAAAATATGGTATGTATACCTGATAGAATACTATTCAGCCATAGAAAAAGTGAAATCTTGTCATTTGCCACAACACGGATGGAGCTGGAGGATATGATGTGAAGTGAAATAAGCTAGTCATAGAAAGATATATACCACGTGTTTTCTTATTTATATGCAGGACCTAAAAAAAGTTGACCTCATGGAGATAGAGAGTAGAATTACAGATACCAGAGAGTACAAAGGGCTTGTGGGTGGGAAGGCGGGATACAGAGAAGCTGATCAGTGGATACAGATATACAATTAGAAGAAATAAACTCTAGTATTTTATAGCAGAGTAGAGCAACTATATTTAGTAGGAATGTATTGTATATTTCAAAGTAGCTAGAAGAGAAGACTTGAAATGTTAGCAACACATAGAAATGAAAAATACTCAGGGTCATTGACGCAACCAAATACACTAACTTTATCATTATAAATTCTATGCATATAACAAAGACATGTACCCCTAAATGTGTATGGATAAAAAATGCATTGAATACACCTAACCTACCCAACATTACAGCTGAGCCTAGCCTACCTTAAAAGTGCTCGGAACACTTATATTAGCCTACAGAAGGGAAAATCATCTAACACAAAACTTATTTTATAATAAAATGTTAAATATCTCATGTAAATAAAGAAATAAAAAAGAATCAATAGAAAGTTACAAATATTGATGATAGGCAAGAGAAATTCAACATATCAAAAATAGGAACCACTAAAGAATAAAAACAGATCCATGATGGCATTAATGTACACAGCTACATTAAATTAAAGAAAATAATAAAAACAGGGAACAGAACAAATACCACACACTCAATAAAATTCAATAAAATTTCCTGAAACAGAAAAATATTTGAAAACATGAGAATACTGACCCAAAGCAAGATATATTCTTGCAGAATTACTGGCTATCACAGAAAAAGGAAAAAACATGCATTGGGTATTTAGGCCACACCAAAAATAAAAAGTGATATAGGCACAGAAAATACTATAAGACTATAAGTCTAAACTATACTTAACAAAAGAGCTTTATTCCAGAAAAAAAAAAAAGGTCATATTTAAGGTACTTAAGGAAAGAAAAAGTAAGCAAAAAAATATTATGTCCAACAAATCTGACTTCCAAAGACAAAAGACAAAAACGAACTGTTACTAACACACTAAAATTTAGGGGCTACTTTTCCCATAAGCTGTTCCTAAGTAATCTACTAGCCAAGCCAATGAAAGGAGCATTGACCCAGAACTAAATATTAAATACAAAGTTGAAGAACTAGAATGAGGATTCTAAAAGGGGGAGTAGAGTACACACTGGCTGTATTTCCTGATAATATAGATACAGTAGAACATAAAAATGGGAGAATAATAATGAGAGCATATGCTGAAATTTTAAGTATTTTGAGTTGTCATATTATTGGTATTATTTTCTAAAACTATTATATATGTGATAGAAGAGAAATCAAATGAGTAATTATGGGATATTCAAGTTCTATCATCACCTGTAACCTTAATAAACAGAATTCTCAATATAAGAAAAAATAATAACGATGTGATATAGAAGGTGGTTCTGAATTCGAATCACAAGTATCAGTATGAAACTTCAAGTGTTTTATTTTTAGATATATGGATAGATGATGGTCATAGATAGACTTTTTTTTTTAATTCCAGCTCTAGTTACTGAAAAAGTCTAGAAAAAATGACCAACCAGTCATTAGTATCCTTAGCACTTACACTGTAGTCTTAAAATACTGTCTCCCCCTAAAATAAAATAAACCAGGCCATCTTAAAGGTATGTCTGTTTCCAGTGTTGGGGCAGTAAATTACAAGATGAACCTAGAAACTTTCTGTCCTACCAAATACCAAGGGAGCGCCTATTAGGGACATACGGAGAAGTCTTATGAGCCAAATTGAAGAGGCTCCCATAGACCAAGAATAGAGCAATTTGTACTTCAATAGGGATAATAATTGCAGTAGATTGAACGAATGGCTTAGAAACATGAGTTTCAAGTACACATAAACAATATTCTCGGGGGTGTGAAGAGGATCACTTAAACTCAGAAGTTCAAGTACAGTCTGTGCAACCTAGCAAGACACCATCTCTAAAAATTAAATGATTAATATTTAAGTAAAACTAATTGGTCCACATCAGAAATGAATAATAACTAACTTGTTATCTCACAAACTGATAAGCAAAGATAAAGTTGGGCGTTTATCCTGCCTTTTCTCTCCGAACTCTCTAAACCCCAAGGTAACCAAATAGCAACTGATGGGCAATATCTCTTTGAGAAGTAGTTCAGCTAATAAATGCATGCTCTTCCCAGCATATCTGCATGGCCGCCACTGCCCATCTCATTCAAATTTTTGTTCAACGTCACTTTCTCAGTGAGGCATTCCCTTAATACCCCTTTGAAAATTCCAACCCCACATTGCCTGATACTTGTTGTCTCCTACTTATTCTGCTCATTTCCTCCTCAAAAGAGTTGTAAGCGCCATGAGAATGGAGGTTTTCCTTGTTTGTTGATCCACTGCCCTTTCTCCAACACCTATCACAGTGCCTAGCACATGGAATCTACTCAACAATACTTACCAAAGGAATTAATTATTTAAGTAAACAGTGACATCATATGTATTGTCCCCTCAATCCAGATCCTAGTGTAGGAAGGAGAAGGGAGTTGGGTAAAAGTAGAAACAATGAAAGACTAAACATTTATCTAAAGCAAAGTGAATTCATCTGAGAGGCTGTTTTAAATCAGATAAGATGAATATAATTGTCTTCTAAGTATATGAACATGCCCTGCGCCCTCTCCACCTCTTTCCTATCAGCAGGAGAAAAGTTCCTAGGAACATTCAGATGATTTACAAAACATAAAGAAGTCACTTTAGTTGCACATCACATTTTCAGTGTGTCTAACATTGACCCCCTCAACCTAATTTATTATTTCAAATTGAGGGAAAATGAGTAAATTGAAACTCATAGGAACTCGCAAGGAACCGAGTGGTTTGCTGCAGGATCACAGAGTGAGCAAATGGTGACATAGGTTCTAACGCAAGATCTGGAGGCTCTCCCCTCTTACCCCCAAGATAAGTGGTATTTCACATTGCCACCTATCAGCCCATCCTGCCAGGCCCTAAGATGCCCTAACCAAGACCCCCTCTTCACCCTTGACCTCTCCTCTGAAGAGGTCTAAGTTACCTGGAATGACCTGGGACAAGAGCAGCAGCACAGCCATAGTCAGCAAAACAGGCTTCATAACTTCAAGTAGCCTGCAGAGCAGCCTCAGGTCTGGAAAAGTGACAGGAAATAGGGAAGAGCTCTGGATTCTCTGATCCCTCCAGTCACTTGGAAACTGTGTTGCTTACGCATGCCCTCAGCTGCCCACGGGTACAGCCTGCCCTGAGACAGCCTGCCTTCCTCACGCCTAGTCTCCACCCTGACACACCCACATACCTGAGCTAACGTGCCTCCCTTTGTCCACCTTCACCTTTTAGGGACCAGCAGGAATAAATCATACAACAGCCAGAAGGCTGCTTTTAAAAATATATGGCAGCCCTTCTTATAACCCAACTTAAAGTCCTCCCAGACTCCACATCACACCTAGAAAAAAGTCCACAATCTTTACTATGCCCCACAAAGCCTTACATTATCTGGTCTAGAAATCCACCATTATCGGGGTTCTAATGCAAATTAAGCAGACTCCTTTTTTCAAATGCAGTTTTCCAGTTTGAGAGCTGAGGAGTAAAGGAGGGACATTTCATTTAGAACTTAGGGACAATGTGTCTATTAGATTATTTCCTGTCTAAGAGAAGAGGCCCTGCTGCTGCCTAAAATGCTCAGCTTTAGAAAAGACTTTGGAATTGAGAGTGAGAGTGGGCAAAGTTGAAAATATTCAGCTCTTTATTCTGGCGGTTCCACTTAGTGGCTGTATGACCTTGGGAGAGTCACTTCTCTTCTCTGAGTTTCATTCTCACCAATAAGCAGAGAGTTGATGGGCTATAAAGAGCAACAGAGTACTTATTTATTATGGTTCTCTGGGTGCTGAAAAGGTATAGAAAATGGAATGCTGCAGAGCTCTAGTTTTTCACTCCCAACATGGGCCAACACAGGTCGTGCTAATTAGGTTTACACTCAAGGATCTTGGGGCTTCCCTCATCAGATTCCAATTCTCTTTGCACGCTCTTCCCTTGATCCCTACACTCAATGTCCAATATCATCCTTGCAAACCATGGTCTTTTGGGGGCTTCAAAATTAGAGCAAAATTAGTACCTTGACTATGCAAGTAGGCCCAGAGAGGGACTATGGTTTTGCAAGAGCCACACAGTATTTGAGAGTTGGGGTCAAGGGGAAAGCCCTATGATGTATGTGTCACAGGGACTTGGAGACTGATTAGGACATCCCAGAGAATCCTTAGGTGAAAATCCAATTACCCTGCCCTGTGTGAGTGTTGAAAATCTAGGATTTCTTCTTTTTTTTCATTATGTTTTTTCAGCATCTAGAAAACCATGTACTATGATGGATATATTGTTTCCTACTGCCTACCTTCTCCAAATTTTTGGTTGACAAGACTTAGGCCCAGAAAAAAGTGACTCTTCCAGGATCACATAGAAAGTTAGTAGCAGAGTCAGGACTAGGTCACTGAATAGTTTCAACTCTGCCTCTCCACTCTCAATACACAACTCCGTTTGAAGCTCCCCCAAAGACCATGGTTTGCAAGGATGATATAGCACATTGGATGTAGGGATCAAGGGAAGAGCGTGCAAAGAGAATTGGAATCTGATGAGGGAAGCCCCAAGATCCTTAGGGGTAAACCTAATTAGCACGACCTGTGTATATATCCAGGCATTTTAGGCAGCAAGGAGGAAATCTCTTAGAAAAGAACCCAACAGGTGCATTCTTCTCAAGAGAGAATGTATATCCTACCCCCATCCCTCAGCCCTCATCTTAGAAAACTGAATTTTGTGATGTTTTGTAGTACGTCCTGGCGGGTGCTCAAAGCAACTCTAACTAAGGTAATATTACATTCTGTACCTCCTTTCCCTGTAAGGAATTGAGTTAAAGTTTGCCGTGAACTTTTGTTTATTTTTTTTTTCATGAGCCTCGAGAGGCGGAACCGATGCAGCAGCCATCATGCTCCAAAGGCGTCTTGGTTAGAGGTGGCGAGGAGGAGATGCAGGGGTGTGTGAAGGTTTGGGTCAGTCCTCTCCGTGGCCTGTTCCATGGCAGCTCTCCCTAAATGCCAGCCCCGCTGACCAGTGCGACCCCAGGGCCCAGCTTTACCACTCAACCTTTCTCTAGGAAGTCTTTGCATAGGGAGGACGCTCATTCAGATCTTAGGGAATATGTGTCTATTAGATTATTTCCTGTCTAAGAAAAGAGGTCCTGCTGCTGCGGAAAACTCTCAGGTGAGGAAGGACTTTGGCATTGACTGTGAGAGAGGGCAGAGTTTTGGATAATCTTCCACAGACTTCTACGCCAGCTCCCTTAGCAGTCCCTCTACAGCTGGGACATGCTTAGCTTCCTTGACACGGTCACCCATGCCAGGACTGGCTAGTGATTTTTCTCTAATTTTTTGCAGGTCTTTGCTGTCCAGAAATCGAATAGTATCTAATTCTTTTATTTACTGATTGATTTCTGTTTTTTGAGACAGTGCCCGGTCCCCCTCAGTAGAGTGCCATTGCATCATAGCTCACAGCAACCTCAAACTCTTGGGCTCAAGCCATCCTCTTGCCTCAGCCTTACAAGTAGCTGGGACAACAGTCACCTGCCACAATGCCTGGCTAGCTTTTCTATTTTTAGGAGTGACAGTGTCTGGCTGGGCTGGTGTGAAACTCCTGAGCTCAAGCAATCCACCCACTTTGACCTCCAAGAATGCTAGGATTACAGGCTTGAGCCACCACACCCAGCGGATTAGGTTCTATTTCTTAGACCAAGTTCTTTATTCCGTGCTTCCTGGAGTGAGTCTTAACTAATACGTGTTTGAAAAAGTGATCCCCCTTTACGGGAATGAACGACACGACACCAGTGGATTTCTGGGCTTTGGGCACCCAGTCCCTTCCTAGACGCTGCTTCTTGCTTCACTGAAATGGTTTTAGAAAGAATTGCTTAAACTTGCTGACCTCACCGATTCACTTGCCTTTCCGTTTACAGCCCCATTCAAACGTTTTCTGCCTCTATACGAATGAGTTCCACCGTTATTTTTACCCTGCAAACCCTGTGTATGCTTTCATACCCTTCACCTCTGAATCAGACAGGGTCCAGTCGGGAAACAGACTCCACACCAATATTCACAACAGAGGATTTTTTTTTTGAGACAGAGTCTCAGGCTGTTGCCCTGGGTAGTGTGCTGTGGCGTCACAGCTCACAGCAACCTCCAACTCTTGGGCTTAAGCAAGTCTCTTGTCTCAGCCTCCCAAGTAGCTGGAACTATTAGGCACCGGGCACAACACCCAGCTATTTTGTTGTTGTTGTTGTTGTTGTTGTTGTTGTTGCTGCTGCTGTCGTTGTTGTTGCTGCTGTTTTCTCACTGCTGTTTAGCTGGCCCAGGCGGGGTTCGAACCCACCAGCCCCGGTGCGTGTGGCCGGTGCCCAACAAAGGCTATTTAGTGGGGGGATTGGTTACACATTCTTGGAAGGCTGAAAGAACAGCAGAAGGCCCCTGAGGAAACAAGTGTTAGTAACCACAGGATGCAGCCACCACCCCAGAGGACTGAGGAAAATAAGGGAGAGAGAATGAGTTTTCAAACCCTGAGGTCAGCCGAGGGACCCTCAACGGCTGGTCCTGCATCTCTGAGGAAGGGGCACAGCCTGGTGGCCATGAGGGTGACCCCGAGAGTACAGTTCACGACAGGGCCAGTACTGGCAGAGCGCTGTGGCCCCTGGCACGTCTAGAGGAGCCAGACAGCCTAGAGCTTGCAGCTGGATCTCTTACTGTCATTTTTCCCAGTTTTTGCTCCGATTACGTCGTATTTTTCATTTCACCATCATGAATCTGCCTCCCGACATTCCTCTGCCTGGAATCGCATCTCGGTTCATCTGCGGGTGGGATCGTATTGATTATTCAAACGCTGCTCTGCGGGCGTCCCGGACCCTCCGGACTCCGCGTCGGTGGCGCCCCCGTGTGGTGCCTGGGTTCGGGTGTTGTAGAGCGGGTGGAAAGCCCGGTACCAAGGCTGGACCTTGGACCTCTCTCTACTGACCTACATGACAGGGAGGCGTGCCAGCGCAGAGGTGTGGGCTCCACACTGTGGAGGGGGAGTGGGGACTGGACCGTGGGCAGCTGAGGGCAGAATGTGTGCTGTGGTTATCAGAGGGACAGCGAGCCAGGGCCGGGCACTCCCCCAGGTCCCATTGGGTCTGCCATCACATCGCGCTTGCGGCTTCACCTTGGGCGGTCTCCAGCCATGAAGCTCCTTTTGCTGACTTTGGCTGCACTGCTGCTCTTGTCCCAGCTCACTCCAGGTAACCTGGACCTCCTCAGGGAAGGGGCAGGGTTTGGAGACTGGGGCCTGGTCAGGGAAAACCCGGAGGGTCACACTTTGGACCATGTTTAGGCAACACCCTCACCAGCAGATGCCAGATGTTAGGGGCCAACTACAACACGCAGAGTTCCTAGCTCGGACACTCCATCCAGGGAGCATGCGCAGGTGGCCTGGCGTGTGAGGACGAGTGGGCAAGGTGTGCGAGAGAGGCAGGAAAGAGAAGAGGCAGTCGTGGTACTTATGCAGAACAGTCCCCAGAGTGATCTAGGCTTTGTAACGATCACAGCCACTTTAGTGGGAGAGAAAAGCTCATGTTTACTGTTGCTGCCTCTGAACCAGACGCTGTGTTGGGAGCTAGGACCACCGAGATAAATGGCATGGACCTGAGGAGACAGTTACACCAACACAACCCAGGGTGACATGGCTACGTCAGAGAGAAGCCAGCCAGATGGGTGCACATGGGAAGGACCAGCCCAGCCTGAGGGTCAGGAGAGTCCCCGTGAGTGCCGCTAGAGAGATACCCCAAGTCCTGAAAAATGAGTAGAAAGGCAAGAAGAAGAGGCCTAAGCAAAAGGGTGTCCAGGCAGAGAGGTCAGCTTGGAAAAGGGTGTCCAGGCAGAGAGGTCAGCTTTTACAAAGGTCCCGACATGGGGGAGAACGTGGCCTCCCATTCAGGGAAGCGGCACAAAGCAGAGGAGTGGGTCAGGGAAGCAGGGAGGGAGTGAGCACGCAAGGCCCGGGTCTGGATGGGCCTTGAACGCCAGGAGAGGGATAGAGATGGGCCCTGGTCAGATCTGCACATCCCACCATGTCCAGCTCCAGGTGCCTGCTCACTCCCGCTCATCTGGCAGAAGCTTCTGCCCACCCAAGGCTGTAGGCTCACCTTTCCACAGAGTCAGAATGTGTGAATTTCCTGCATTAGTTGACCTCAGTCCTCATGCCTGCCTGTGACCCTGAAAACACTCACCAGGGGAAGAAAGGAAAGCACAGAACCTAGTTAGAACCCTCCCCAACCATGTCCTAACTCTGTGACCCCCAAGAAGCAGCTCAGCTGCTCACAGTGTCAATTTCCTTATTTCTCAACTGCTATAACAACATCAAGTGTGTAGTAATAGCAGGGAAAGGAACACAGGACACACTGAAATCTGGGTGTGCAAAAGAACGATGTAGCTTCTTCGTTTTCTGTAACATCCGAACTTTCCCAAGACCTGCCATCCTGATGGTGGGTGAGCGGGTGGAGGGAGGGGCAGGAGAGGGCACACAGAGGCTGTGCCAAAACTCAGTACTTAAATGTTTGTCTTTCTGGGTTAAGACAATCTCCAAGTTAATTCAGTCTCTTTTGAATAAATATCCAGTCTTTTGGTATGTCTCCTTTCTTCTCCCCTTCTTCCAAGGAGAGCATCTAGGTTTAGGAGAAAGTAAGTTGATATGTCATCAATTAATTAATTGTTTCATTCGGTAAAATGGTTGAATAGATTTCATGTTCCTGGCACGGTGATAGGTGATGGAGGCAGGACATTGAGCAAAGCAGAACAAAACAAGATGAGCAAAATCTCTCATCTTCTGTTCACAGATGACAGAGATTTTGCTCATCTACTGGAGGAGCCAGAGAATTCTGAAAATAAGTGAAACATCTGTCCAATGATGATGATGATGAATGCAAAGAGAAAAATAGGCATGAAGGAGGATAGCAAATACCAGGGGGAGGTATTTTGATATTTTTAATGGGGTGCTCATGAAATGGCTCACTGGGACCAAAGGGACCATACATGGTAAACCATGTGGATATATACGGAGGAATAATCAAGCTAGAGAAAAATGACATGTGCAAGGGTCCTGAGACAGGAACATGAGGAGGTGGGAAAGGTCCCTGTGCTGGACCCTTGTGGTCCTCTGGGGTAATATCTATCGTTTTTTTGTTCGTGTTTTTTTGGAGACAAAGTCCCATTTTGTCACCCTTGGTAGAGTGCCATGGCATCAGCTCACAGCAACCTCAAACTCTTGGGCTCAAGCGATTCTCTTGCCTCAGCCTCCCAACTAGCTGGGACTACAGGCACCTGCCACAACGCCTGGCTATTTTTGGAGATGGGGTCTCGCTCTTGCTCAGGCTGGTCTCGAACCTGTGAGCTCAGGCAATCCACCCACCTCGGCCTCCCAGAGTGCTAGTGTAGGATTACAGGTGTTATCCACCATGCCTGGCCTTAGTAATATCCCTCATTGAGTGTGACCAGAGTGTCCTCTTGTTACAGGATCCCATGGCTGATGAAATCTCTTGGCCATGTTGAGGACCCCTCCACTGACTTGGCCCTTCATTTCAACCAAATTTCCTATGTGGTTCCTGGATTAATGATGTTCACACCTTCCCTTATTGCCTTCTGCATTTTTCACCGGTTTTCCTATCTTAACCAGAGACAAGGGAATTTGGAGACCTTCTGGATCTATTTTATGCTACAAGAGAGCAGAGAGAGATGTTCAGCCACTTCCCAGTGCAGAGGCTAAGGTCTGTAATCCTGGCAGTCTGGGAGACTGAGGTGGGAGATGCCCTGAGCTCAGGCATTCTAGACAAGCCTAAGCAAGAACAAGACCCCCATCTCTACTAAAAATAGAAAAATTAGCGAGGCTTTCTGGCAGAGATCTGTAGTCCCAGCTACTCCAGAGGCTGAAGCAGGAAAGTCACTTGAACCTAGGAGTTTGAGGTTGCTATGAACTATATGCTCTAGCCTGGGTAACGGAGTTAGACTCTGTCTCAAAAAAAAAAAAGAAGAAAAAGAAAAAGAAAAGAAATGAAATGAAATGAAACGAAAAAAGAAAAGAAAAGAAATCTTCTAAAAAGCTAGCAAATTTCCCTGTGCAAATAAGGGGAACGAAGAGGAAGTACAGATTGAAGTACAGGGTAAATGAAGCCATGTTTGATAGACTTCAAGGCAAGGCAGGGCCAGGAGGCAGTGCCTAAGGGGGTTAACGTCAGACCTCGACTGAAAAAGGGATTCAAGGTCCCACTTCCATGCAAAGTACAAAATTAAGATAGATGTGAGATTTTGTATCCTAAAACCTTCTGACACTTTGTACCTGGCTCTGAAATCAAGCCGGCCTTTCTGTATTAAAAGACTCGTTTCTCCCAGGGAAGAATATAACGTTCGATTCTTGCTGATATTATTTCAAATACAAAGTTTCTGACATTCATGACTTGAACAAAGAGGGTTTCTCAGCACTTTGTTCTTATGTTAGTTAACAAAAGCAGTTTCACAGATTCACACTGGCTATCTGGAGTGACGGGATAGTCTAGGTTCATCTCGTACAATTCCTAAGCCAGATCTTGAATTAGTTCTAAGATTTACAATAGAAATTTTTACCTTATCACATTCTACCTTCAAATAATATGCCAATTTACATATAGAGCAAGAATCTTAGAGCAGTATAGTATATTTCCATTTCCCCCTCTCTGTCTTTTGTGCTATTATTATACATTTCACTTCTGCTTTTTTTTTTTTAGAGACCTCTCACTCCATCACATTGGCATCATAGCTCACAGCAACCTGAAACTCTTGGGCTCAGGTAATCCTCTTGCCTCAGCCTCCTGAGTAGCTAGGACTACAAGCATGCACCCCTATGGCTAGCAATTGTCTTTCCGAAGAAATAAGCACAAAAGTTGTTTACATTTGCCTACATGCTTACCAGTTTTGGCTCTCTCTGTTCCTTTATACAGTCATTCAGATTTCCAAGTGGAAGCATGTCTTCTGTCTTAATATTTCTTATAGTGAAAGCTTTCAGTGATAAATTTTTCCAGGTTTTGAATATCTGAAAAAAAATCTTTATTTCTCCATTTTAGAGGATTTTGGGGTCTCTATACTCTTGCTCAGGCTGATCTCTAACAGTTGAGCTCAAGCAATTCACCCACCTCAGCCTCCTAGACTGCTAGGATTACAGGTGTGAGCCACCATGTATGGCCATGTAAAGAATTCTGGGCTGACTTTGTTTCCAGTTCACTATTTTAAAGATTTCTCTCCACGGTCTGCTAGTGTACAGGTTCTGACTCTAGCAGACAATGGAGATAGTTTTTCCTAAGTACTTAATGTGTCTTGTCCTCTGGGTGTTTTAAGACTTTTTTCTTAAGCGTGATTTTTAGCAATTTGATTATGATATGTCTCTGCATGCTTCTCTTTAGGCTTTATTCAGCTTGGAGTTCACTGAGGTTCTTGGATCTATGGGTTTAGAGTTTTCAACAAACTTAAAAATTTTCAGCCATTATTTATTCAAATTTTTTTTCCGTCTCTCCCCACTCCTCTCCTTTTGATACTCCAATTATATGTATGTTAGATCGGTTGCTATTGTCCATGGGTCACTGATACTCTGTTCCTTTTTTTTTTCCCCAGTCTTTTTTCTCTCTCTGTTTCATTTTGGATAGTTTCTATTGCTATGTCTTCAAGCACATTTATCTTTTCTTTTTCAGTCTAATATACTGTTAATATCACTAGGTTTTCCATTTAATAGTGTTTCTTCTCAAGTATTTCCATAAGAATTTTTTTTGCACTTTATCTCCTCTCTATTCTCAGGTTTTCCTCTGCCTTCTGGAGTATTTAGAGCATATTTACCATAACTGTTCTGTCATCTTTGTCTGCTAGTTTTATCATCTTTGCCGTTTCTAAACAGTTGATTGGTTTTCTCCTGGTCATTGGTCATATTTTTCTGCTGGGTTTGTATGTGTGTGTGCATGTGTGTGCATGCACATCCCTAGAAAATATTTGGATGTTGCGCACTGTAAATTTCCCACTTTTTTCCGTTGGGTTTTTTGTATCGTTTTAGAGATGGGATCCCACTCTGGCACCCAGACTAGAGTGCAATGTGGCACAATCATAGCTCACTGTAACTTCGAACCCGTAGGCTCAAGCAATTCTTACATTTCAACCTCCCAAGTAGCTAGGACTATGGGTGTGCACCACCATACCCTACTATTTTTTTTTAAAGATATGGTCTCACTATAATGCCCAAGCTGTTCTCAAACTCCTGGACTCAAGTGATCCTCCCCCCTCAGCCTCCCAGGGGAGCCACTCAGCAGATTCTACACTTTGGGTTGCTGTATTTTGTTGTATTCCTTCAAAGTGTGTTAGGTTAGTTGTAATCAGATGAATATTTTCAAGGCTGACTTGAAGCTTTTTCAGAATGGGTACAGGACATCCTTTAGTCTAAGGCGAATTTAGCCCCGCTACTAAAGCAACAGCAATCTGAATACTGAATGCTGCAAATGTTATAAGGTCTTTCCATTCAGGCAGGTGGAAACACAAGCTATTCCCAGCCCTCTGCAATCACTGAGAATTATTCTGTCCACTTCTTTTTGGTGACTTTTTCCCTAGGCCTTTGGTAGTTTATCTCGCACATGCACAGAAAAGTACTTAAAGACTAGTGGGGCTCCCTCTGCAGACCTGCTCAGCAGTGCTCACTCGCCTTGTTCTCTCTCTCTCTCTTACCGTGAACCACAAATTGTAGCTTAGGGGCCTCCTTGAACATCAATTTCTATCTCCTCAATTCACTCCATGCAATAAGACCACTAGGCTCTGTCGGGCTCCTCTTTTTTGCATTACAACATAGAAACAGCTTCTGAGCAGTAAACAGGTGAGTGGACACAATCATAGGACTCACCTCACTGCTTCCCTCCTCTCAAAGATCACAGTCTTATGTTATATGTTTCCCAGGGTCTGAAAACCACGGTTCCATACATGTCTGTCCAATTATCTTGTTGTGTAAAGCAAGAGGGTAGATATGGTCCCTGTTACTCCATCTCAGCCTGAAGAAGCCCCATGTCTTATAATTTTTATGTTTCTCCTCTTTTTCATCCTCTATTTCTCTTAAGACATTATCTGTTGAAATTATTTCTTTCAGGATAGACTTTTTTCTGAAAAGATATTTTTACTTTATTACCAATTCTTTCTGTCACCTTATTTCTGAAATTTTTTAATGCTGGTAGAGTTTATGTTATTTTTATTTATTTATTTTGAGACAGAGTCTCACTACGTCATGCCGGGTAGAGTGCCATGGCATCACAGCTCACAGCAACCTCAGACTCTGGGGTTTAAGCAATTCTCTTGCCTCAGCCTCCCAAGTAGCTGGGACTACAGGCACCCGCCACAACATCCGGCTATTTTTTTGGTTGCACTTATCATTGTTGTTTAGCAGGCCCCGGTCGGGCTCAAACCCACCGGCCTCAGTGTACGTGGCCTACTCACTGAGCTACGGGCACCGATCCGAGTTATGTTATTTAACTTAGCTTCTACAACAGCTCTCTGAAATGAGTGCTTTTATGCCTTTTTTAATAAGCGGAAAATGGACCAGGTGCAGAGGCTCACACCTGTAATCCTAACACTCTGGGAGGCCAAGATGGGAGGATGAGTTAAGCACAGGAGTTTGACATCAGCCTGAACAAGAGCGAGACCGCTCCCACCCCAGCTCGATGTCCATAGCTCAGTGAGTAGAGTGCCAGCCCCATACACCGAGGCTGGTGGGTTCAATCTTGGCCCGGACCTGATACAGAACAATGGCAACTGCAACCAAAAATAGCTGGGCGTTGTGGTGGGTACTTGTAGTCCCAGCTACTCGGGAGGCTAAGGCAAGAGAATTGTTTGAGCTCAAGAGTTGGAGGTTGCTGTGAGCTGTGCAACCACCAAACTCTACCGAGAGCAACATAATGAGACTCTGTCTCAAAAAAAAAAAAACACCGAGAACCCCCCATCTCTACTAAAAATAAAAAATAATAGCCAAGCATTATGCCAGATGCCTGTAGTCCTAGCTACTCAGGAAGCTGACCAGGAAGATCTCTTGAACCTAGGAGTTTGAGCTTGCTGTGAGCTAGGCTAATGCCAGGGCACTCTAGTCTGGGGCAACAAAGTGAGACTTTGTCTCAAAAAAAAAAAAAAAAAAAAGGAGCTCTATGCTGTGAAAGGAAGTAACTTGCTGAAGATTTCCCAGTTTACATGTGGTAAAGCCAGGTTTCAAATCCAGGTTTTCAAAGCTTCAACAGTTCATGCACTACTGATCCTCTGAGGGGAAACCTCCAAGGAGGGCCAGCGTTGGGAATGGGTACCCAGAGAGGATGTGAATCTATATCACTCTTTCCTGTCCCCCATCCCTTTTTCTCTGTGTTGGCCTGCCATTCCAGTCATAAGAAAACAGCTTAAGGCTTGGTTACTGTAGTGGTTACGGCGCCGGCCACGTGCACCGAGGCTGGCAGGTTTCTACACGACCAGGGGCCTGCTAAACAACAACAACAACAACAAAAATAGCCAGGTGTAGTGGTGGGCGCCTATAGTCCCAGCTACTTGGGAGGCTGAGGCAAGAGGATCACTTAAGCCCAAGAGTTTGAGATTGCTGTGAGCTGTGATGCCATGGCACTCTACTGAGGGTAGCATAGTAAGACTGTCTCAAAAAAAAAAAAAGAAAGAAAACCGCTTAAGTGACTTAAATAGAAGTTAAAGGCTTTATTCCAGTGATGTACACCAAGATAACTCCATCAAAGCAGGAGTAGAGTTTTTATAGAGAAAAGAGGGGTGCATGTCTTTTGGTTGGCCTCAAGTAGCAGGTCTTGTCTTAATTATTGCAAAATTGCGGTTGGAATGCTTGGACATTGTTTCTGTTTGTCATGCCTCCTGCTCAGGATGGTTGGCCCATCCCGATGACTGTCAGAACAGTTCTTTCAAGGGCAGGGGCAGGTTTTGAAAGTGTCCTGCTTTGTGTCTCAGTTGAGATTCCTAGGCAAGATAGGTAGCAAAACAATGGGGTAAAGGAAAAGTAGAGAAAGGTGGAAAGGATCAAAGGGAAGGGAACTTGGACCGTCTAGCACGGCTATTTTAATCCTTTTACAGACTTTTCAAATCCAGAGCCTGTCTCTTCCTAAGACTGACACTGTTCTTATTTCTGCTTCGTGTCAGGTGGCACCCAAAGATGCTGGAATCTTCGTGGCAAATGCCGCCATAAATGCTCCAAGAAGGAAAGGGTCTATGTTTACTGCACAAATACTAAAATGTGCTGTGTGAAGCCCAAGTACCAGCCAAGAGAAAGGCCATGGTCATTTTAAGTGTTTGGAGCCTGAAGCCATGAAAACGTAGATGAAGCTACCCTGAGTCGACCCCAGTGGATTCCTGAGCTCTGTCAATAAACACTTCTGGCCCATCCCTGTGTTTACCTGTCAGTTCCCCCCCCCCCCCCGCCCCCAGCACTTCTCAGGAGACTCCCTTTCAGGTGGTTTGGGACTTTGAACCATTTTCATAATGAAATGTTATTTGCTTTTTTAATCTCACTCTCTCACAAGTGTCTAGTGGAATTTTCTGGAATCCACATATGATGACATCACTGTTCTAGCTGCTAACAAAGTATGTGCTTATGTATTCTAGTGTTTCTTAAATCTTTTAAATTCAAAGCCTTAAGATGTACCTGTACTTTGCCATGGATAATGTGCGCCCACGTTTGGGGACCAAACTTTCAGGAAAAACCTTTCATTTAAAATTTTTTTTCTTCAGAATCATTTTTACTCATATCTAACCAGCAGAGATGGTCAGCTCGAACCCAGACAAACTAAAACCACCTCCAAAGGCCCATCTCATTACAACACATCAGGGCAAAACCAGAAGTGGGGACAGAGTGTAGCCTGAGTTCTTTTCTGAGAAAAGCAATCATGTATTTGCACACAGGTGCATCATCGTCATTACAAACTCACTGGCAACGCAGCACCGGCACAAATCTGCCAGTGTGGGAATCCCTGGGGGCTCTGTACATGTGTCGTTCACACAACCCGCCTCGTCCTCAGTCATAAATGAGCTCTTGCTTTTTATGGGGGACAGTGCTCTGTGTGTTATCTTGAGTGATGGCACCATTTGTTTACCCTGGAACTTTGATGGGGAGGTGACAACTTAATTTTCTCTGCTGAATCTGAGATGCAATAGCCTGTCAGAATATCTAAAAAGACAGGTAGGTGGGATGGCCTTAATAAAACGTTCACAGGGTAACCGCGTTGGACTCTGTAAGTATTTAATCTCTTGTTATTTAGAAATCTGGGCTCTCAAGAAGCAAACCCTCCCTTGGAGGGGAGGAGGAAGGCGAAGGGGGCAGGGGGAGACAGAGACGCAGGGCACAGAAATCAGCTGAAACACTCCATGCTGGTTCTGACTCTCTCCATCTCGTGCAGGAAGCTGTAGAACTGAGGCAAGGTTAATTCTGCATATACATTTTCAGTTTAATTTCCTTTCTCAGCCACCAACTTTGATTGTAAAATTCTGCTTACCATTTTCTCCAGTCTGTTGCTCCCAGATCTCACTCCAAATTTCCACTCCAAATCTACAAGCTGGTTAATCATCAGAGTCTGACCTATGGCCTGCCAGGCAAGGGTGGGGGCATTCTGTTTCCACTTTTCAGAAAAGTAAATGGCCTGGCTGGACACAATGGCTCACCCCTGTAATCCTACCATTCTGGAGGATTGAACTGGGAGGTGAAGGGGGAAAGATCACAGAGCTCTGGAGCTTGAGACCAGCCTGAGCAAGAGCAAGACCCTGTCTCTACTAAAACTAGAAAAATTAGGGCGGCACCTGTGGCTCAGTGAGCAGGGCGCCGGCCCCATATACCGAGGATGGTGGGTTCAAGCCTGGCCCCAGCCAAACTGCAACAAAAAAAAATAGCCGGGCGTTGTGGCAGGCGCCTGTAGTCCCAGCTACTCCAGAGGCTGAGGCAAGAGAATCGCCTGCCTAGGCCCAGGAACTGGAGGTTGCTGTGAGCTGTGTGATGCCATCGCACTCCGCTGAGGGCAATAAAGTGAGATTCTGTCTCTACCAAAAAAAAAAACTAGAAAAATTAGGTGTTGTGGTGGGCACCTGTAGTTCCAGCTACTCAGGAGGCTGAGGAGGGAGGATCGCTTGAACCTGAGAGTTTGAGGTTGCTGTGAGCTAGGCTAACACCAGGGTACTCTAGCTTGGGCAACAGAGTAAAACTCTGTCTCAAAAAAAAACTTTTTTTAAATAAAATTTACAAAAAATGAATTTCAGAAAAGTATTTTCTAGAAAGATTTTCAAATTCAGGATGCCTACCTTAATAAAGGTCAGAAAATTCTAAAATATTTTTATCTTCAACTACTAAAATTGAGAGGTAGTGTATAGCCAAAAGTTCAATAAACTTTGCTGTTTAGGCTTAGCGCCTGTGGCTCAACGGGCTAAGGCACTAGCCACGTACACCTGAGCTGGTGGGTTCAAATCCAGCCTGGGCCCGCCAAACAACAATGACAGCTGTAACCAAAAAAATGGCCGGGTGTTGTGGCGGGTGCCTGTGGTCCCAGCTACTTGGGAGGTGGAGGCAGGAGACTCGCGTGAGCCCAGGAATTGGAGGTTGCTGTGAGCTGTGATGTCACAGCACTCTATCTGGGGTGACAGCTTGAGGCTCTGTCTCAAAAAAAAAAAAACTTTACTGTTTAATATTTTAGCCACCATAAAGCATGTTATATTTTATATTGATTAGTGATAATAAATACGTCCAGGATAACTCACTTTTCCATAACACTTTCCTTTATTCTTCATTGTCTTTATACTCAACAGCATGTATTGAACTGAGGATAATTTATCTTTGATGTCATGGGACATGATTTTGGAGTCTTCCCTATCTATGAAACTTTGAGGTGACAAAATTCACAGTAAGCTTTTTATTCATCCTTACAAGCTGTGAGGAATTCTCGAACAGAATTTTGTGTTGGAAGACTTAAGTTTAAATAGAATTAAAGACCAAAAAGGCATATACATTTCCAATAGGTTTTTTAATGTGATGAATGGTAACATTTTAACAGATATTTGAACTGTAACATAATCTCTATTATTTTCCCTACTATTAATATCCAGAACATTTAAAATATTGTTTGGATGTAACTTAAGATTGTCAAGCTCAGTATTTAAATTAACTGAGTATATTTTCTTATCAGTTGAATTATTGAAGTTCTTAATTATTTTTCTTCCTAACATTGATAGCTTTCACAATCATCTGTGGCCACATTTTATTACCAGTAATAAGTATACACATATTTCTCAAAAGACAAATGAGTTTTGGCTTGGCACCTGTGGCTCAATGGGCTAAGACATCAGCCACAAACACCTGAGCTGGCGGGTTCGAATCCATCCCGGACTCGCCAAACAACAATGACGGCTGCAACCAAAAAATGGCCGGGCGTTGTGGCGGGCACCTATAGTCCCAGCTACTTGGGAGGCGGAGGCAGGAGACTCGCTTGAGCCCAGGAATTGGAGGTTGCTGTGTGCTGTGATGCCACGGCACTCTCTCCAGGGTGACAGCTTGAGGCTCTGTCTCAAAAAATTAAAAAAAAAAAGAC
>CAUYRH010170471.1:0-12260 GCA_963574655.1 Perodicticus potto | reverse complement strand
GAGGCCATAGCAACCAGAAATATTTGTATCTCCCTCTGAAAAGTTATGTGAGTGGCCTCCACAGAAGGCTGGCATTCTCCCTACAAAGAGAGATATTTATGAGAATCTAAGTGAGGTGTCTGAATGTTGATATGAAGTTGTTTTGTGCTTACCAAGGGAGATTTTTGCTTTCATACTTGTTTGTAATCTTACTTGCTATCTCCTCACTTAGCATACATGATTTCTCAGCCAGCTAGGGAATGTTTCCATACTCAGATGCCCACAGGACAGAGAGGGAACTTAAAACCAAGGGCAGAGACTATGCCTTTTTTTTTTTTTTTCACTTTTTTTTTTTTAGAGACAGAGGCTCATTTTGTCACCCTCCCTAGAGTGCCGTGGCATCATAGCTCTCAGCAATCTCCAGCTTTTGGGCTCAGGTGATTCTCTTGCCTTAGCCTCCCGAGTAGCTGGGACTACAGGCGCCCACCACAACACCTGCCTATTTTTTTGTTGCAGTTTGGCCGGGGCTGGGTTTGAACCCACCACCCTCGGTATATGGGGCTAGCGCCCTACTCACTGAGCCACAGGCGCTGCCCAAGATTGTACTTTTTATTTTATTTTATTTATTTATTTATTTATTTTGTAGAGACAGAGTGCCGTGGCGTCACACTGCTCACAGTAACCTCCAACTCCTGGGCTTAGGCGATTCTCTTGCCTCAGCCTCCTGAGTAGCTGGGACTACAGGCGCCCGCCACAGTGCCCGGCTATTTGTTGGTTGCCGTTTGGCTGGGGCCAGGTTTGAACCCACCACCCTTGGTATATGGGTCCGGTGCCCTAGTCACTGAGCCACAGGCACCGCCCGAGAGTGTGCTTTTTAAAAGGCACAAGACAAACTGTGTTTAAAAGACAAGGATACTGATTTGGTCAATACAGTATTGGTCACATTGATTAAGTTTCAAATGTCTTGCCATAAAAATTGATGAGTAAGTGAGGTGATTAGTTGACTTAGTCTTTCCACATTGTCTGCCTATGTCAAAACATCACTCACATTGTGCCCCACAAATGTATATAGTTATGATTTGTCAATTAAAAATCATGTTGTAAAAAAAGACAGCAATAGTGATTGTTATTTGGCTTTGTGTTTTGAAGAAAATAGGAAAAACGGTGGTGAATTGGAGGGTGGGGTCCCCTTTCTCCAGGGCTTGGTACCTTTCCATCGCCCCTCCTTTCCAGGGAGGGTATATAGTTCCCTGGGTAATTGTTCTCTCAGCATTCCCACGATATCCCCAGGGCTCTACCTGTCTCACTTCTCTCCTCTTTTTCTTCTATTTTTTATCAGGTGGCAGCAGACTTCCAAGTCTTCAGGTTTGTCCAGCAGCTTACAGCCTGCGGGTGCCAAAGCTGATGCCCTCAGGGAAGAAATGGAGGAGGCTGCCAACAGAGTGGAGATTTGCAGGGTACCTGCCCTCTTTGCTCCTCTCTACTGGGACAGACTGGGGAGCCCTCAGGGATTTCCTTTCTGTTCACTGGAGTTCTCTTTAAACTCTTATTACTGAGTCTCTAGTTGAACTGAATGCCCCACACTTGCCTGCTAGCATGTCTGAGGACAGTGCAAGGTGAACCCACAGAGGTGGGGCTCTGAGGGCGACCGAGACAGGGAGGCAGCGTTAGATTCTCACTGTTGCTCCTGCATGGTGGGCAAAGAGAAGATGACCTTTGATACTGTGTGAAGCTTTGTAAATTATCTGCGTCCCAAAGGATCAATTCTAGGCCAGGCTGGACAGTTGAGAATTTAGAGCGTGGATAAACCCTGACTCTCTGTTGAGATTAAATTGTTCCTTTTCTGAAGTTTGCCTTTTGATATTTCCTGAGTCACTTTATCAGGCCTACGCTTCCTGCAAGACATTTATCTAGAAAGTTGAAATGCTAGCTGTGGAGATAGTCACAGAAAAGAAAACTTCCCTTTTATTAAGCGATAGTACATCATTCTAAAAACTGTGTCTGTGTACTTATGGAATGATGTCCTTGGTTATGCTCATTTAAATGTACTTTCCTGACAAAAGTTTTGTGGCATTTAATTAGCAATATCCCATCCATGGTGCTCTGTGTATATATACATCTGTTCAAGTGCATATATGTCAGTTTGGGTTTCCAAGGAAACCAGAACTATATTTAGAACCATCAAACAAAAGTGCCATGTTTTTGTAACTATTCTGGAAATCTCTTGTTTTAATCACGTACCGTTTTAAGGAGAACGGCCACTTCAATGTGGACATCTCTGTTCTCATAGTTGTCAAGTCCTGTTAACCTGTCCTTTGGCTTATTTTTTTTATAGCTGGTGGTTTTGACCTTGCATTCAGGTGACATTCAGAAGCAGGTAGCATTTCTCTCTGGAATTAGAAACATCAAAAGATTTCTTTAAGAATTCCTGGTCTCTCAGCCTGTAGTACTGGAACCAAGCAAAGTAAGACCAATACCTCAGATCCAAGATTCTTTGTAAGGAAAGCTGGTTTGTCATTGGAACATCTGTGTAAATGCGAATATCTGGCTGGGCTGCTATTCCTGAAGCTTAAATCTTCTCTCCTGTTAATTTCACTGTTGCTGTGTATGTTCTTAAACCATCTTCCATAGATCTATGTTCTTTAGTTAAGAGTCTTTTAAAAATTCTTTTTCCAATAGACAAGAGAGGGTGGTGTTAAAGGGGATGCTGAAAGTGAACATCCCAAGAGTTTGAGGTTGCTGTGAGCTGTGACGCTATGGCACTCTATTGAGGGGTGAGATAATGAGACTCTGTCTCAAAAATAAAATATGTCAGGATAACATCTCAATATCTTCATGTATCTTTATGCAGCTTTGTACATCTGCTAACATGCCAAAAAACATGTTCAGTTCCTCGTCAGAGGTTAATACAAAAGTAATATATGTTCACTGTGTTCAGTTAAAAAATACAAAAATGTGTTAAGAAAAACTCCAATATCCCACACCCTTTCCCCCAGCAATCTCTGTGTTTCCGAACAAGGTGACCAAGTCCCCTTATTAAGATGTTGTTGTGACTGGGCGCAGTGTCTCATACCTGTAGATTCCCTGGGCTCAAGAGTTCAAGACCAGCCTGAGCAAAAGTGACCCCATCTCTAAAAAACAGCCAAACATTGTGACTGGTGCCAGTAGTCCCAGCTACTTGGGAGGCTGAGGCAAGAGAATCACTTAAGCCCAAGAGTTGAGGTTGTTGTGAGCTGTGATGCCATGACATTCCACCGAGAGCGACATCATGAGACTCCGTCTCAAAAAAAAAAAAAGTATATATTCTTTTGGCACCCTCCGTGTTTATATGCATTTTCAGTTTGATGAACTCCTATTCATATTGGCTTTGGACCAATATTTCTGTTGGTTTTTAGATATTAAGTTATAAAAGTTCTCTGTATATTAAGGATATTCAACTTTTTTCTGTCTGTTTTGCTGCAGATGCTTTTTTGAGTGTGCCATTTGTCTTAACTTTGTTTATGATGTTCTACCATTAAAAAGTTAACCATATACTTACACAGGGTGGACATAATGTTCTTATGCAAAATCTGCTTTATTTTATTAACTTTGAAGTGGTCATAGTCAGTTTTGCACACCAACTTTATACCCACCCTGTATTTCCTTTTCATGGGAAAGAAATCCTCCATGACCCACTGGGCATTTCCTACCTAAAGGTTACACCATTTTCCTTCTTTAATTGCACATATATACCTGTTTATAAATTTTAGTGCATCTGACATTTTTATAGATGGCAAGAGGGAGAGGGTTTTTTCTTTTTTTCAGATTGGTAGTCAATTATGCCAGCACCAGTTATTAGCCACCTCTCCCTGAAATGAAATCCAACTGTCTATAATTAATTACTCAGATTTGTTTCTGGACTCTGTGTCCCATAAGGTTTGCCTATTCCTGAAATAGTAATATACACTTTCTATTTTAAAAGCCCCAAACAAATATAATCTCTAGTAAGATAACCTCCCTCTTTTCGTAGTTACCATGGCTGTTCTGTGATATCTACTTTATTTTATGACCTTCAACTTGATTGTATTCAGTGACTAAGCCCCACTTGGTGCTCTAAGCGCCCTCTATGTGTGCTGAGGACATCTTCTTACGAGTGGTCACTGCTGGTTTGGTTAAAGTTATCTTCTGACTCTTCTTTTATCTGTACTTTTTTGGTTGCCAGCTGCTTTAAGTATCCACCTCGTCTTCCTCCCTCCCCTGTCTGGATTTCCTTGAATGGATTGTTTTTCCTAATCTCTTCATGGGTTTTCTATATTCTCAGCAGGCAGGACAGGTGTTAGGGTCTCCTACATTGTAAAAAGTGAGCAAAATGCAAGTTTGTATCCCGAAAGTTAATGAAATAGCGATCTGATTACTCTTTGTTTAGGCACTGAGAGGACCAAGCACAGCTCCCCAGATATTTGGGACCCGGGGAGCACACAGAAAAAATCAAATTAAGGAGAGTTGAGACCTCCGGAATTCCAGGTGCAGACTGCCTGTGTTCCTTCAAGAGCCCATCAAACCCTATTGTGATTCTTTATCCCCAAAAGGACAAGCCTCACTTTTCACAGCTGGTACCTGCCTTCTCTGTTCCACCCTCTATACAAGACCCCTGAACCAGTCCATCCAAGGAAGTGTAAGTAGTTGGTAATTTTTCAATAAGAGGACAGAAAGTGAAGGACCTGTGAACAAAGAAGTAAGCACAGAAAAGACAGCGGTTGGAAACCTACTCCACTTCAAGATGGCAGTGTCAGTTTTGTTCTGTTTTGTGTAGGAAGGAGACTGGCTGCAGTCTTGGGATTTTCACTGGAAGGAGATGCTTTCCATTTTCACCTTTCCTTTTTATCTCCCCATATTCCATCATACACATTCTTATCATGACTACACCCACACTGCGGTTTTTTCCCATTTACCCTCATCCTCTCTCCACCTCTCTCTCTTTCTTTCTCTTTTTACTTATGTCTCTTCATTTCCATTTTTATTCATCTCCTGTGCTAATCTTTGCTCTTTGAAATTTGAGCTTGAATCTTGGAAAGATGACAACTGGAAGAAGATGTTTAGCTCATCTTTTCCTCCTCATAATCTGACTTAAACATATATTGTCAGATTAAAAGACAACATTGGATCTTGACCTACAACTCTTCTTCTTACAGAATTAGTGGCATGTCTTGGGAAGTGAATAAATGAGATCCTGGCAGAACCCATGAATACCCTGTTAACTGGAAGGCTGTGGAATGATTGAGGAGCACTTACACTACTTGTACTCTCTTCTACCTGGACAGTCCAAGAGATCTAAGGACAAGCATGGCCACATCCAACAGGAAGCCAGCAGGTGGCTGGAATCTTTCTTGATGTGTCAGGTAGCAGCCAGGAAGGAGACTGGGCACAGCCAAACCATTTACCAAGAGAGAGGATGGACCACATTATAAACAGATACATTTACCGGGCCTAATGGCTCCACCAAACTCAAATAATTTTAATTATTGTGATTTTTTTTTTTTTTTTATTTTGAGACAGAGCCTCAAGCTGTCACCCTGGGTAGAGTGCTGTGGCATCACAGCTCACACCAACTTCCAATTCCTGGGCTCAAGCGAGTCTCCTGCCTCCGCTTCCCAAGTAGCTGGGACTACAGGTGCCCGCCACAACGCCCGGCCATTTTTTGGTTGCAGCCGTCATTGTTTGGCGGGCCCGGGCTGGATTCGAACCCGCCAGCTCAGGTGTACGTGGCTGGCGCCTTAGCCCACTGAGCCACAGGCGCCGAGCCAGCAGCCGTCATTGTTATTTGGCAGGCCTGGGCTGGATTCGAACCCGCCAGCTCAGGTGTATGTGGCTGGCACCTTAGCCCGCTGAGCCACAGGTGCGGAGCCCAGATATATTTTTAAGATAAAGCCAACAGTTTTTTTTTTTTTTTTTTTTTGAGACAGAGTCTTACTATGTCACCCTTGGTAGAGTGCCAGCGTTACAACTCACAGCAACCTCCAACTCTTGGGCTTAGGCGATTCTCTTGCCTCAGTCTCCCGAGTAGCTGGGATGACAGGTGCCTGCCACAATGCCTGGCTATTTTTTGTTGCAATTTGGCTGGGGCTGGGTTTGAACCCACCATCCTTGGTATATGGGGCCAGCATCCTACTCACTGAGCCACAGGCGCCGCTCGAGCCAACAGTTCTTACTGAAGGATTGAATGTAGGGAATCAGAGACAAAATAAATGGATGCTAGTTCTTCCAGGTACTTACACAAACCTGTGTGTTCAAAACCTGTAAGTGTTTGGAAGTATTAAATAGACAACAAGATCTGGGCTTTGGCGCTTAGCAGGGAGACTGTGCTAGAGATGCAAACCTGCGAGTCACCACTGCATGGACAGTGCATGAAGCTGGGAACTGGTGAGATCCTTCGAGGGAGTGTGGGTGGACAGGAGGCAAAGGCCTGAACACCATGCAGGCCAACATTGAGAAGAGCAATTGGTTCTGCTGTACCACAGGAACTGCTAAGACCATGCTGAGCCCCACCCTCAGGGGTCCTGATTTAATTAGATGGAGGGGACCTTGCTATTTAGTAAAAAAAAAAAAAAAAATCCTCAAGTAATTCTAATGTGCAGCCAAGATTGAGAACGAGTGCTCAGAAGGAAGAGAGCTTTAAATGGGGACTAACAAGCAAAGAGAGGTAAGGAAAAGCCAGAGGAGGACAAGGCCTAGTAGATAAGGGGAAAGGGAGTGGTCTGACTCTCCCAAGCCAGAGTAACAAATCAGCCTCAGGTTTGGCAAAGGGGTAGCCATCGGAGACTAACTTCCCTGCCATCTTTCCTGTGGCAGTTTTTGAAGTTCCAGGCCCAAGGCAGCTGAAAATGAATTAGCAGGGTCTGTCCCTAGACATTCAATGGTGTAGAGGACTCCAAAGGCAGGGAGGGGAGCTCATGAATCCCCCACCTCCCGCCAGAATGAGAGATGGAGACTAGAATTTGCTTCTTTCATCCTTATCTGCAGGTTTGTAGCAGCTGCCCTTTCTATAAGAGACAGAGGGAAGTTTATTTGCACTCTCGATTTCAAAAAGAACCCAAAATGTTGGAGAGCTCGAAGCTAAACTTTGAACTGGATAAATAAATCATTGTTTATGTCTCCTTTTATCTCTGCAAAGTTTTGGAGGAGAAAAAGAGCAACTATTATAAAGCTGCTCCAAGAAGCTGCTTTTACAAAGCCAGGCCAGGACTATATCATTAGTGGCAACTAATGCAATGTTTCATGTTTAATTGCACAGATCAGAGAACAGAGAAGCCAGCTCCAAAGACAGTGTACCTGAAGGCAAATTAACCTTTTTGAGGTTTTGGTAAAGAACACCCAGGACCTGCCCAGCCAAATCCCATGACTATGTCCTCTCTGTTAAGAGATGCTGTCTGTCATCTGGAAGCCCTGACGGCTCACCCCAGCTTCTAGGATAATGGGACAAAATCTGGATTGTGTTCTTAGAATGAAGGATGGAGCACATGTTAGGAGCTAGAATTCTGGAAGCAAAGGGAGAAGAGACAGTTCCAGCATTTCATGGAGACTCCTTCTTCTCTGCCCTTGAACCCAGCTGCCTCCTCAAGTTGCTGTCGTCATCCTCTGCCCCAAACCCATACAGACCTTAAGTTGGACCTTTACTAAGGAGTCCTGGAGTCTCCCCAGCAGGTTGAGCAATCGCAAAGGCAGTATGAACACCATGTGACCCCGATGTTCCTACTTCCTCCCATTCCTCACACCAGTACACGTCCTCGAAGGCCCTCAGATCTGGGCTGGATTGGCGACTGTTTGCTTGTCACGGTGACTCTCCAAAAGTAGCTGTAAGGCCAAAGACTTCAGGGATCAGAACTGACTTCTCCAGCCTGGCCCACCTTTACTAGAAGCAGGTCTGCAGACTGGAGGGATGCAGTGACTCCCACCCAGCCAGTGGCATGTTGCTGGGATCAGATGCATTATTTATTATGCTGGTGTCAGTATGGCTCCCAGGCACCAGGGGAAATGGAAAAGACACTCAGGCCAGCGCTGATTAAACTAAATATTTAAACAGGAATAAGGAATTGAGGCAAAATCCATTTTTCTTTAGTAATGCAGAGAGTGCCACAAATGACTTCAAGGCTGGGGACTTGGTAAACACAATCCAGACCATCGGTGAGGGCTGGAGGGCCCTGCTCTGTGGTTCTTCACTGTTAGCTCCCAGCTTCCTCCCTGGAGGAGATCTATAGGGTTTCAGGGATCTCTCTTTCAGTAGAAGACAAGGGAGATAGAGAAGCAGAGGAGGGAGAGAGGGAGACGCCAGAATAAACACAGGCTGGATTCCTGCCTTCCGCTGCTGTTTCTTTCCCCAGAGGCCTCCATCTCCCTGTTTCTAAAGATCACTTCTATTGCATTTGATACCCAGAAGGAGTGTACTGGGATATCAGGCAGCCATGAACGTGAACCAATCCTCTTGTGTTGATTTTTCCTATCCCACCTGAAACAGGTCCCAGTCAGGAAGCCAACCTCCACCCACTGCACACAGACACAGGATGCCAGGGAGCAGGGTCCTCTATTTAGAATAGCCAAGATTCTCCAGATTTGAGGAGAGAAGAGATCTCAAAAGGAAATTTTTAGGTGAAAATAAATAGCTGTCACTTGGGCTGGCTTTTCCTGTGCTTTTTTTCCTCCCTGTGGGGCCTCTCACTTGCATTTCCACAGCAGTCACCATCCCTGGCATGCAGGGATGTGTTTTTTCCTCAGTCCCTGCTTGAAAGAGTGCCCTTTTCCTCCTTTCCTCTAAGGACAGCTGAGACAGGCTGACATTTTCCAAATTAACTTTTATGAGAGCTTAGAAAAGAAATAATTGCAGAAAATAAAGATGCGTAAGTTCAATTCAGTTCAACATTTATTGAGATTCTTGTGTTTAAGGCCACAGTCTGGGTTACTCTGATTGATGAAATAGAGTTTTGGAACTCCAGGAGCTCACCATCCAATGAAAGAGGCAGTCATGAATATACACAGATGGCAGTTTTTTGTTTTGTTTTTGAGACAGAGCCTCAAGCTGTCCTCCTCAAAGCAACCTCCAACTCCTGGGCTCAAGCAATTTTCCTGCCTCTGCCTCCCAAGTAGCTGGGACCACAGGCACCCGCCACAAGGCCCGCCTATTTTTTTTTTTTTTTTTTGAGAAAGGGCCTCAAGCTGTCACCCTGGATAGAGTGCAGTGACATCACAGCTCACAGCAACCTCCAATTCCTGGGTTCAAGCGAGTCTCTTGCCTCCACCTCCCAAGTAGCTGGGACTACGGGCACCCGCCACAGTGCCCAGCCATTTTTTGGTTGCAGCCGTCATTGTTGTTTGGCAAGCCCAGGCTGGATTCAAACCCACCAGCTCAGGTGTACGTGGCTGGTGCCTTAGTCCTCTGAGCCACAGGCACCGAGCCTGCCTGCCTATTTTTTGTTTGCAGGTGTCATTGTTGTTTGGTGGGCCCAGGCTGGATTCGAACCCGCCAACTCTGGTGTATGTGGCTGGCGCCTTAGCTGCTTGAGCTACAGGTACCAAGCCTTTCTTGTTTTTTTTTGTTTCCGAGACAGAATCTCGCTCAGTTGGCCTGGGGTTGAGTGCTATGGTGTTATTGCTCACAGTAACCTCAAACTCCTGGACTCAAGCAATCCTCTTGTCTCAGCCTCCCCAGCAACTAGCTGGGAGTATAGGCACCTGCCATAACACCTGACTATTTTTAGAGACAGGGTAAGGGGGGGTGGGGAGATGGAACTGTGTGTGTCTAACTGTTCTCAGGCTATTCTCTAACTGTTCTCTGTCTCTACAAAAAAAAAAATAAGAAAGTACCTTACCTGGTAAAACGGCAGAGAAACAACATTTCAGAGAGAAGGAACAGCCTATAGGAAGCATAAACATGGCATGTGAGAGCCAAGGTTCAAGGCCAGACATAAAGGCATTGAATGCCAATATGATACAATAAGAAATATATATATATATTTTTTGTAGAGACAGAGTCTCACTTTATCGCCCTCGGTAGAGTGCCATGGCGTCACACAGCTCTCAGCAACCTCCAACTCCTGGGCTTAGGCGATTCTCTTGCCTCAGCCTCCCGAGTAGCTGGGACCACAGGCGCCTGCCACAACGCCCAGCTATTTCTTTTGTTGCAGTTTGGCCAGGCCTGGGTTTGAACCCGCCACTCTCGGTATATGGGGCCGGCACCCTACTCACTGATCCACAGGCACTGCCCAATAAGAAATATATTTAGTGTTTGTCCCAGGTTCCTGGCACAGAGCTCCTAACATGTTTGGAATATTCTGAGTGATAGGAATTTTTTTTTTATTCATAATACCCTGTTTCACACTGGAGTTATGACACTGAGGTGATTTAGCATCTGGGCCCCAGATACTCTTAGGAAGGGGTTGCATGGCGCCTGTGGCTCAAGGAGTAGGGCTCCAGCCCCATATAACAGGAGTGGTGGGTTCAAGCCTGTCCTGGCCAAAACTGCAAAAAAAAAAAGAGGAAGGGGCTGCTTAACAGAAAGATTGGAATTTCAGCCCTACCTATCAACCTCTGGGAAGGTAAAGGTGATGAGATTATATGAAAACTGTAGATCAGGAGCAGTGGCTCACACTTATAATCCTAGCAATCTATTTAGAATATGCAAAACTCTCCAGATTAGACAAGAATCTCAAAGGAAAAAAATTTCCTTTTGAGATCTCATCTCTCCTCAAATCTGGAGGCTGAGGGGGGTGGATTGCTGGAGCTCAGGAGTCGGAGACCAGCCTGAGCAAGAGCTAGACTCCATCTCTAAAAAAATAGCTGGGCAGGGTGGTGCCTATAGCTCAGTGAGCAGGGCACTGGTCCCATATACCAAAGGTGGCAGGTTCAAACCCGGCCCTGGCAGAACTGCAACAAAAAATAGCCAGGCGTTGTGGCAGGCTCCTGTGGTCCCAGCTACTCAGGAGGCTGAGACAAGAGAATCACCTAAGCCCAAGAGCTGGAGGTTGCTGTGAGCTGTGATGCCATGGCACTCTACCTAAGGTGGACAAAGTGAGACTTCGTCTCTAAAAAAAAAATTTTTTTTAATTTAAAAAAAAGAAAGAAAAGAAAAAATATATATATAAACCCATTGGGCATGATGGTGGATGCCTACAGTCTCTGCTACTTGGGAGGATTACTTGAGCCCAAGAGTTTCTAGTTGCTGTGAGCTATATGATGCTATGGCACTCTACCCACAGCAACAGAGTGAGATTCTGTCTCAAAAACAAAAAACAGGCTAGGTGCCTATAGCTCAAGCGGCTAAGGTGCCAGCCACATACACCAGAGCTAGCGGATTTGAATCCAGTCAGGGCCTGCCAAATAATGACAACTACAACCAAAAAAATAGCCGGACATTATGGCGGGCGCCTATAGTACCAGCTACTTGGGAGGCTGAGGGAAGAGAATCACTTAAGCCCAGGAGTTGGAGGTTGCTGTGAGCTGTGTGAACTGTGATGCCATGACACTCTACCCAGAGAGACAGCTTGAGGCTATCTCAAAAAAAAAAAAAAAAAAAACCCAAACCTGAAACTTTAAGAAGACCCAGGGTGGCGCCTATGGCTCAAGGAGTAGGGCACTGGCCCCAAATACTGGAGGTGGCGGGTTCAAACCGGCACCGGCCAAAAAAAAAAAAAATTAGAATAATGCTGTGTTGGGTGGCACCTGTGGCTCAAAGGAATAGGGCACTGGCCCCATATACTGGAATTGTCACGTTCAAACCCGGCCCCAGCTAAAAACTGCCAAAAAAAAGAATACGACCCAGTTGCTAAACATGTGCAGTTGTGGGGAGAGTGGAATGACTTGGGGAGGGCATGGAAGCTCCACAGCCCTTCCCCTCAGAACTTGCCCTATGCATCTTTTCAATTGGCTATTCACCTGTGTCCTTTATAATATTGTTTTATTAGTAAACCAAACTCAAAGCTTCTTTGGAAAGAGTCTTTCTAATCTATCCGATCAAGGTTTCGTATGCATTTAAAAAAAAAACAAACCTCGGGCCAAGCTTGGTGTCTCACACCTGTAATCTTAGCACTCTGTTGCTTGGCCCCCTTCAGTCAGAGGTTAGGGCACCAGCCAAATACACCAGGGCTGGTGGGTTTGAACCCGGCTCAGGCCTGCTAAAAATATTAATGACAACTACAACAAAAAAATAGCCAGGCGTTGTGGCAGGCACCTGTAGTCCCAGCTACTAGGGAGGCTGAGGCAAGAGAATAGCTTAAGCCCAAGAGTTTCAGGTTGCCGTGAGCTATGACACCAAA
>CAUYRH010170470.1:0-12789 GCA_963574655.1 Perodicticus potto | reverse complement strand
ACAGCAACCTCCAATTCCTGGGCTCAAGCGAGTCTCTTGCCTCTGCCTCCCAAGTAGCTGGGACTAGAGGCGCCTGCCACAACGCCTGGCCATTTTTTGGTTGCAGCCGTCATTGTTGTTTGGCGGGTCCGGGCTGGATTTGAACCCGCCAGCTCAGGTGTACGTGGCTGGCGCCTTAGCCCGTTGAGCCACAGGCGCCGAGCCCCTACAACCTATTTTCAATGTAAAGATTATAGAATATCAGATACTATGAGAACAAGAAAGAATATATAAAATTTCCCAAGCTATTTTGCAACCCAAGAAATGTTCATTGAGTCTAACATTTTTAAGAGCTTATTTTATTTTATTATTTATTTATTTATTTTTTTGAGACAAGTCTCACTTTGTTGCCCTTGGGTAGAGTGCTGTGCTGTCACAGCTCACATCAACCTCACCCTCTTGGGCTCAAGCTATTATTATTATTCTCTTGCCTCATCCTCTTTGAGTAGTTGGGACTACAAGTGCCCACCACTACACCCCATTATATTTTAGAGACGGAGTCTCACTCTTGCTCAGGCTGGTCTTGAACTGGTGAGCTCAAGCAATCCACCCACCTTGGCCTCAGGTGTGAGCCACCGTGCCTAGCCCAGGAGCATATTTTATTTAATTAATTTTTTTTTTGAGACAGAATCTAATTTTGTCCCCCTTAGTAGAGTGCTATGGCATCATAGCTCACAGCAACCTCAAATTCTTGGGCTCAAGTGATCCTCTTGCTTCAGCCTTCCCAGTAGCTAGACTATAGGTGCCTGCCAGTGCCTAGCTATTTTTAGAGACAAGGTCTCTAAAAAAAATTTGAGATAGCATTTACTAAAAATTGCAGATGATTTCTATTGGAAATACCTTCAGATGCATTTATTTTATATACCAAGCCTAAAATATACCATAAATATTATATGAAGGAATTATCCAGGATTTTCCACAAGACATTAGGTTCCTACTGACTCAGATTTATAGACATGTAAATAAAACCACAATGTGGACAGGACTGGTGGCTCACACCTGTAATCCTAGTACTCTGGGAGGCAGAGTGGGTGGACTGCCTGAGCTCACAGGTTCAAGACCAGCCTGAGCAAGTGAGAGACACCCCCGTCTCTAAAAATAGCTGGGCCTTGTGGCAGGTGCCTGTAGTCCCAGCTACTTAAGAGGCTGAGGCAAGAGAATGGCTTGATGTTGCTGTGAGCGACGATGCTACAGCACTCTACGGAAGGTGACAAAGTGAGAGTCTGTCTCAAAAAAATAAATAAAAATGGCTGGACGATGTGGTGGGCGCCTGTAGTCCCAGCTACTTGGGAGGCTGAGGCAAAAGAATCGCTTTAGGCCCTGAGAGTTTGAGGTTGCTGTGAGCTGTGACATCACAGCTCTCTACTGAGGGTTAACAAAGTGAAACTCTCTCAAAAAAACTAAACAACTAAAAAAATAAAATCACAGTGCAATTAGAATGAAAATTTAATCTTCAGGAAATCACAGGGCTGAAAAAAAAAGAATAGAAGAATGCACACTAGCATACTTAAGAAAGAAAATATACCTTCCAAAACTTCACTGTTATGAAATGAAATCTAGAGAAAAGAAGCAAAATTATCAGTGCTCCTTCCCTTTTGGTGGTGGTTGGAGAGGAGGGTGAAAAATGATCAAACTAGAAATTTAGTTCCCAAATAGCTGTATGACCTCAGGTGAGTTACTTAATCTTCTTAAGATTCAGTTTCTTTATCTAAAAAATCTGAAGCTATGAATACCCAATAGGTTCTTGTAAGATTCATAAAGGTGCTTGGTAAATTGTAGAGCAATTTTAACAAGAAGTTACAGCTGGCTTAGCACCTGTAGCTCAAGTGGCTAAGGAATCAGCTACATACACCAGAGCTGGTGGGTTTGAATCCAGCTGGGGCCTGCCATACAACAATGACAACTACAACCAAAAAATAGCTAGGTGTTGCGGTGGGCACGTATAGTCCCAGTTACTTGGGAGGCTGAGGCAAAAGAATCGCTTTAGCCCAGGAGTTGGAGGTTGCTGTGAGCTGTGATGCCATTGCACTCTACCCAGGGCAACAGCTTGAGGCTCTGTCTCAAAAAAAAAAAAACCAAACAAACAAACAAAAGAAGTTACAACAATACATCAACACAACTTAAAACTAAGGCATACCTGCATCACCAAACATCAGCAAGGCAGCAGCAATTGCTCCATCCATAGTGCTTGTTGATTCAATCAGCTAACAGAATGAGAAAAGATGTTTTAAAAATAACACTTTAAAAATTATTTCATAATTACTGATACATATCAGAAACATACTAATAACATATACAAGGTAGAAAAGTATCTGTATCACACTTCAAGTTCCTTAAGTCCTAAGATAATTTTTCAGAAAATATGGCTTATTTAAAAAGTATGAATTTATCTAAGCGTATTTCTAAATGTAGCAGATTTACTTATCATCACTATAAAAGAAAATTAAAACATAATCACCTACACACAGCATATTCCAGTGTTAACTATAAGGCTTTAGACAAAGCCAGAAGAACTTCCTAATTACGTGTCCAGCACTCTGTGTCTGTGGGAGACAGAAAGAGGCAGGAGACTGACAGAGGCTTACTTATATTCCTTTATTTCTGGGGCGAGGGGGGGCACAATTCTCTTTTTTTAAATCTAATACTACTTCTTTTTTTTTTTTTAAATCTAATACTTCTTAAGACAAACAGGATGAAGGGCTTTTGACTTTTACTGAATTGCTTGAATTTTTTCAAGATTATGTGTCCTATTTTTACATAGTTCAGTAATTTACATTTCAGAAGCAACTAAAATCCTGTATTTTTCTCATTATAGCTTCCCATATTTCCAGTGATTTACTTATTTTAACAAGATCTTAGTTTTAAAAAATAGCTATTTTTATAAGAAATAAAATAGCCTCAAATCAATTTTAGGAGTGTTTTCTTCCATACTAGTGTTTCTTAATTTTGGATCCCCATAGATATCCTGTAAGCCCCTCTTCATTTTCAAAATAACCAAAGCATATTCTTACCAAGCCTAGGACTAAGTTTATATTCACAACTTCTTGAATCCTTTTTATAGGTCCAAAACCTTCTGTCAAGTAATTTATAAACATTACCTTTAAATCTCTTGAACTGAAGGGGATACTTTAAATACAGATTACTTCAAGAGTGCTCTGCTTTACAGTGATTAGTTTAAACTAAATTCCCACAATTTCAGACACTATGTCAATCCCATTTTTCCACTAAATTTACAAAATTAGAAAAGACATTTCTTGTTGAATACCATAATTTGGCAATCTATCGAACAACACGAAAAATTGACAATCAAACTATTTTTAGACTAAGGTTTGTTCCCTTATGCTAAATATTTTGATCCCCCATCCTGTTTATTGTTAGAAATACTTTCCTTGCTACTTTTGTTTTTTTGTTTTTTTTTTTTTTGAGACAGAGTTTCACTATGTCGCCCTCGATAGAGTGTCATGGCATCACAGCTCACAGCAACCTCAAACTCTTGGGCTTAAGCGATTCTCTTGGCTCAGCCTCCCAAGTAGCTGGGATTATAGGCGCCTGCCACAACGCCCAGCTATTTTTTTGTTGTAGTTGTCATTGTTGTTTAGCAGGACCAGGCCAGGTTTGAACCCCCCAGCCCGGGTGTATGTGACCTAACCACTGAGCTACAGGCACTGAGCCTCCCTGCTACTTCTCTCTAACATTTTAAGCAGCTACCAGTGCCTACATATCTTTTTTTTCCACGGGGGGAAAATCACATCAGCAGGAATGTTAACAGTGCTGGCAAGGAAAATGTAGACTCAAGTAATATGGTATCAGAATGATTTGGGGGAAAAATCTAGTGAATTACGTTAATGACACAGAACAAGAGAAATCATTTAACCTTTAAGAGTTCAAACTGGCAGGCACAGAACCACTATGGTTCACAGATATGTTTTATTTGGCTTGAACAATATTTTTATTTCTATCTTTCTTGAAATTAGTTAACATTAAAAGGAATGGATTATTATATACTACAACCTCAAAATCTTCCACTAAATAAAAAAGTGAGTCACAAAGTATGGTATATTATATGATCCCATTTATATGAAATGTCCAGAATAGGCCAATCTATACAGATCACACTAAAAAGAGTAGATTAGTAATTGTCTAAGGCTTGGGAAGAGAGGGAAAATGTTAAGGAGTGATGCTAATGGGTACATGGTTTCTCTTTGGGATGATTAAAAATGTTTTAAAATTAGATTATGATGATGACTACACATCTTTATAAATCCGCTAAAAATCACCGAATTGTACACTTTGGGTGATCTTTATGGCGCATATATATGTATAATGAAACTATTCAAATTGGTGACCAACACTAGGTAAAAATCTAGCCTTTAGATTTTTATTTGAAAAATCTAGTTAACAATAGGCTATCATTGATAGCTCACATGGGCATATCCTGCTAGAGCTGGATAGCAGGTTATGTACTCTATAATATGCCAATGTTCGCCACTTCAAAGTTACTTGTCTAGCCCATACAGATACGGTTAACTGCCAAGCCTCAAATTGTGGAATTTGTGGAAAGGAGAAGTGGTGGTGGTGGTGATTATATAAAGGTAAAAAAACTAAGGACCTGCAATTTAAATATTGTACTAAACTAGTAAGTGGCAGAACTCAATTCAGAATACACTGTTTACCAATTCTCAGAGACTTGGTCTCTATCTAAAACCTAATTAAATACTAAATTTTTATTTGCTTTTACAGTAAGTCATACCCATTACAGATCAAACTTTTAGTCTATCTACAGACACTTACTTTGTTTCTTTCTAGTTAAATCAATTATTTCTCAGTGAGGGTACTATTGGGAGGACAATCTTTTGTTATTAAAGAGTATCCTCAGTCCTGCAGAGAGTTCAGCATCACTGGCTTCAGGCACTAAATGACAGTAAGGACCCTTATCATGGGACTGGGGATGGGGAGTGGGTGTCCTGATTACAGGGAGGTTCCACATTTTAAAGCCACTCACCATCTGTGTGGGCTCTGAAAGCTTAAGTTATTATTCACAGGTAAATAATCTCACCTACCAATGAGCTAAGACTCTTAGCAAATAAATTTCTTACATTTACATTTATTATATAAAGTGAGTTAATAATTATTGTCAAACATAAGATTTTTTAGAAAAATAACTATGCACCCCTAATTATAGCACCTGATAGAGGGGAGATTTCATTGTCATTACAGCTACAGCATCCAGTTACTATAAAAGAGTATAACCTTAAGTAAATCACTGTCACTTCTTTGTGGAAAAAGTTCCTTCAAAGTCTGAAGCTTAGCATCTTTAAGATCCTCCAACTCCGAGAGGTCTTCCAATTCTGAAATATCATCATTATTTCTACGTGCCATGGCTGGAAGGCCCTGGGACTCTTCATCTTCAGATGGCTCAGAACTAAAAATATTTTCAGAGGGGGGAAAAACACTTTTAATGTATTGCTAATGCCACCTCATTATATTGTCTATATACATATACATAAGACAGAAGTGCACTTGCCAAGAGTAAAGAACTTCTTTAATTCCAGCATACTATGTGCATAAATTTATATTACCAAAGTCAGAATATTTTGGGAAACAAAATCTCAATCTGGGATGGGAAAGAAAAGAACAAAGGCAACCAGCTGGCATTTATTCTGTTAAGACACACACACATTCACTGCATGCCCACGTTCTCCTTCCTGATCTTCTGCCAATGCTCTGCTTATCAGATGATGTTGCCACACTGCCCCTGAGAAATGATGCTGATAATGATAAAGCCAGTTTTCTGGCCTACCCATGTGATCAGAATCTAAGTGTTAAAGCTGAAACAGTCCCATTCAATATTAAGAACCTGCCAGAAACAAAACATTTCCTCAGAAAACAGGAAGCTTTTATTTTACCTAAGTTCAAGAACATTCAGGCTAGTATGGCAGCATAAAGAAATTATTTATTTCATATGAGGGTTTATTCTCCAACAACTAACTTTTTTCCTGTTCTATTTCATTTTATACATTTATCCTATATAACAAGACACTTAGAATCTAATTTTGGCCATTTATCCTCCAAACAAAAAAAAATTTCATTTTGAAATTTTGGTTTTCTAACATAGTAGGCATCCTAGAAATCAGTAGTAGAACAACAAATAAATAGAAGTTACAAAGATCAGAGAAAAAAAGCAAGGTAAGAAAATAGTTTAAGTACATTCTTAGTATCAGCAGAAATAGATTTTGCTGTGCAACTTCTATTTTTGAACTAGTCTCTTAGACACATACCCAGAATATTCATTTTAGTAATTTCTCTATTCATGTTAGTTCCGTTGTATATTTTACAGCAGTAGTAATGCCTAAGATTTACTTAGAATATTTTTTTTTTTTTTTCCTGAGACAGAGCCTCAAGCTGTCACCCTGGATAGAGTGCCGTGGCATCACAGCTCACAGCAACCTCCAATTCCTGGGCTCAAGCAAGTCTCCTGTCTCCGCCTCCCAAGTAGCTGGGACTACAGGCGTCTGCCACAACGTCCGGCCATTTTTTGGTTGCAGCCATCATTGTTGTTTGGCGGGCCCGGGCTGGAATGGAACCCGCCAGCTCAGGTATACATGGCTGGCGCCTTAGCCTGTTGAGCCACAGGCGCAGAGCCTACTTAGAACATTTAAAAGCAAATTCCCAAGGATCATGAAAATGATCCTTATTATATTATATGTTATTATTATATTATATATATTATTATATACATATATATATAATATATATATTTTGAGACAGAGTCTCAAGCTGTCACCCTTGGTAGAGTGTCATGGGATCACAGCTCATAGCAACCTCAAACTCTTAGGCTTAAGTGATTCTCTTGCCCAGCCTTCCATGTAGCTGGGACTACAGGTGCCCACCACAATGCCCGGCTATTTTTTGGTTGCAGTTGTCATTGCTGTTTAGCAGGTCAAGCCGGGCTTGAACCTGCCAGCCTTAGTGTATGTGGTCAGCGTCCTACTCACTGAGTTATGGGTGCCGAGCTGAAAATATGTATTTTAACAAGCTTCCAGATTGACTTCTTCAATTTTGCTCTGAGAAACTTCTCTAATGTAGTTACAAGGTAAATAAATCTCCTCCACTATCAGTAGGCCTGTAGTTCAAATATTTGAAGATAATTACGTGTCTCCTTTACATTATTACACCTACACTTCTCCTTACTGATGTACTCAATTCTGAATTCTTCTTCTATATTCCCTGTTCCTCATTTGACTTTGCCTCTTTGTTCACTAAGAATATGAAAGCATTCAAGTTTGAATTCTTTTACAGTTCCTGTCCTAGATAATGACTTTCAAAGATCTTCACTCTTCTGGTGGTCACATTTACCTAAGGATAGGAGTCATGACCATTCACAGTGGGACAATTTCATGTGCCTCTTGATACAAAAATATTCATACTTACCACACATCTTATCATGGCTTAGATTTAACTTCCAGTTTACAGGAAATGCAAACAACAGAGGAACAAATAACATGAAGAAACAGAAAAATTTATTCCTCTATGAAAAAACTTGATCTCATTAATATGTTAGGCTTAAAAGAAGAGAAAAAAAAAAAAAAAGAGCAGGTTGGGTGCAGTGGCTTAGGCCTACACCAGCACTATGGAAGGCCCAGGCAAGAAGACTGTTTGAACCCAGGAGTTCAACACCAGGCTGGGCAACATATCAAGACCCCATCTCTAAAATAAACATGAAAACATTAGCTGCTGGTGGTAGTAGCTACTCAGGAGGCTGAGATAGTGAGGAAATCTTGAGTTTAGGAGATTTCAGTAGCAGGAGCTACGATCACTCCACTGTGCTCTCCCCTGGGCTACATAAAGACACCTATCTCCAAAACAAAAACAAAAACAGAAGAAAACCAACACTCTGGGACGCTGAAGCATGGGGGATCACCTGAGCTCACGAGTTTGAGACCAGCCTTAGCAAGAGCGAGAACGAGACCCTCACTCTAAAAAAAGCTGGGTGTTATGGCAGGTGCCTGTAGTCCCAGCTACTTGGGAGGCTGAGGCAAGAAGATCACTTGAGCCCAAGAGTTTGAGGTTGCTGTCAGCTAAGACACCGCGGCACTCTACCAAGGGTGACCAAGTGAGACTCTGCCTCAAATAAAAACAAAAAAATGTTTTTAAATATTTGAAAGTAAAAGAATTTTTAAAGGACAAGAGAAAAAAACCCAAAGGAGTATAGGCTGAAATTAATAAATCTATATTTCAAATGAATAACACAAAGGAAAATTTAAATTAATTAACAATCCAAGCGCTTTGAGTATATACTCTCAATCTAAAACAAAATAGAACTTAGAAATCTTGAACTCTACTTAGTAGGCTAAATGGTCAAACTATTTTATGGTTGCTGGGCATGGTGGCTCACGCCTATATGCCTATCACTTGGGGAGGCTGAGGCAAGAGGACTGCGTAAGGCCACAAGTTCTAGACTGGCCTGAGCAACATAGCAAAACTGTGTCTCTATAAATACATTTAAAAAATCAGCTGGGCTGGCTTGGCGCCTGTGGCTCAAGTGGCTAAGGCACCAGCCATGTACACCTGAGCTGGCGGGTTCCAATCCAGCCTGGGCCTGCCAAACCACAATGACGGCTGCAACCAAAAAAAAAAAAATGGCCGGGCGTGGTGGCAGGTGCCTGTAGTCCCAGCTACTTGGGAGGCAGAGGCAAGAGACTGGCTTGAGCCCAGGAATTGGAGGTTGCTATGAGCTGTGATGCCACGGTACTCTATCCAGGGTGACAGCTTGAGGGTCTGTCTCAAAAAAAAAAAAAAAAATCAGCTGGGCAGATGGTACATGCCTGTTCTTCCAGCTACTCAGGAAACAGAGGTAGGAGGATCACCAGAGCCCAGGAGTTTGAGGCTGCAGTGAGCTATGATTGTACCACTGCACTCCAGCTTGTGCACACTAGGTGACAGAGCAATTAGTAAAATATATTGAAAGTAGTAGAAGCTAGGGTTCTTACTACCAGAAAATATAGAATGAGAGGCAACTCTGTAGTGATAGATTAGAGTTAATAATATCATTATAAACAAATAAATTAAAAAAATAAAACCCCACATATTTTCCCTTCGTCTCTTCCTTTCTCCCTCTCTCCTATCCCCCCACCCTCCTTCTGCTGAAAAGGGCAATGGCATAACCTCCCACCTCACCAGTAGCAAATAAAGAACATATCTAATCCCAGATTTTGAAATATTATTACCTATTAAAAGAAACCAGAGATACTTGGGAGAAACCACTAATTCTAATGTCGGCCTAAGAAAAGTACCAATGTAGAATTATTTTGTGCCAGAAAGGAAAGGTCCAGCTTGGCGCCCATAGCACAGTGGTTATGGTGCTGGCCACATACATAGGGGCTAGCCGGTTTGAACCTGGCCTGGGCCTACTAAAAACAACTACAACTACAACAAAACAATAGCCAGGCGTTGTGGCGGGTGCCTGTAGTCCCAGCTACTGGGAGGCTGAGGTAAGAGAATCACTTAAGCCCAAGAGTTTGAGGTTGCTGTGAGCTGTGACGTCACCACACACTACAGAGGGCAACATAGATACTGAGACTCTGTCTCAAAAAAAAAAAAAAAAAAATGATATGAACCTCTCAAACAGATACAGTGACCTGCTTCAAGGGGTCTTCCTCTGCCAACTCTGCCTAATTTGTACATCAGAATGAATAGTAGTAGTAATGGATTATAAACTACTGAATAAGTGGACATCTATGATTACATTTTGCTATTTATTGTAACACACAGATAACTGAATAAGGAGAAAAGGGAAAATTTTATAGGAGAATGTCAAATAAAAGTATAAGTTCTAGAATGTTGGTTAGAATACCACCATTTTACAACCATCATTATCATAAATGAATCAGGCAAAATGGCTAGGGGCTAGGATCATTACCCTGTCTCAAAGTATCCCTCCATAGATTACTTAATCATTACAAAGGGAAAATTGGTAACTTAATATGAGAAACTTGCGAAGGATCGTGTTAACTGTTCAGTGTTGACCTCATCAATAATGGGACAGATGTTTATCATGTGCCTCCTGACACATGCCTCAGTGTGACATAACATGCTGAGGACAGGAGATCATTCATGTAGTATCCTTCTACTTAACCCACATTTAATCATGAAGAAATATCAGGTAAACCCCAATTTAGAAATGTCCTAAACAATCTGATGTTACCTTCAAAAGTCAGTATTGTGAGAAACAAACAAAATAGGCTGAGAAATGGGAGCTACTCAGGAGGCTGAGGGGGAAGGGCTGCTTGAGCCCAAGAATTCAAGATCAGCCTGAGCTATAAAGCCGAACTCCATCTCTTTTGTTAAAAAGGCTAAGAAACTGGGCGGTGCCTGTGGCTCAAGGAGTAGGGCACTGGCCCCATATGCCGGAGGAGGTGGGTTCCAGCCCAGCCCTGGCCAAAAACTTTAACAAAAAAAGAAACAGATAATTTTGGGCGGCACCTGTGGCTCAAAGGAGTAGGGTGCTGGTGCCATATGCCGGAGGTGGTGGGTTCAAACCCACCCCATGCCAAAAACTGCAAAAAAAAAAAGGCTAAGAAACTGTTTCAGGTTAAATGAGTTTAAAGAGATAAAACAACCTAAATCCAATATGTAATCTTGGGGGGAAGTATATTATAAATTACAACTCAAGATAGGGTCCAAGGACTGCTAGTCGTCCAATTCCTAACTATTCATCTGTTTGTGACAACACATATGAAACTTGCACCCAAATGAAAAACTACATTACTAAGCACATTACTTTAAAAAAGTTCAGCTTTTTTTTTTCCCTTTCATTTCATTTAAAGACATTCTTGAAGGAATCAGAAGCGAAACTATAAAGGACATTATTGGGGTAACCGGTAAAACTGAAATATGGACTGTGTATTTGATAATACTATTGTACCAATTTTAAATGGTATTTCTGAGCTTGAAATACAAATATTATCATGTAAGTGAATGAATGATCTTACTCTTAGGAAATAAATGTAGAAATATTGGAGGTAAAGTATCCAATTAATAATTATTATTTTCTTATTTTTAAAGGTGGCTCGGCACCTGTGGCTCAGTGGGCTAAGGCGCCAGCCACGTACACCTGAGCTGGCGGGTTCAAATCCAGCCCGGGCCCACCAAAGAACAATGACGGCTGCAACCAAAAAATGGCCGGGCGTTGTGGCGGGCGCCTGTAGTCCCAGCTACTTGGGAGGCAGAGGCAAGAGACTCGCTTGAGTCCAGGAATTGGAGGTTGCTGTAAGCTGTGATGCCACAACACTTTATCCAGGGTGACAGCTTGAGGCTCTGTCTCAGAAAAAAAAAAAAAAAAGGCTTGGCGCCTGTGGCTCAACAGGCTAAGGTGCCAGCCATGTACACCTGAGCTGGCGGGTTCGAATCCAGCCTGGGCCCACCAAACAACAATGATGGCTGCAACCAAAAAATGGCCAGGCGTTGTGGTGGGCGCCTGTAGTCTCAGCTACTTGGGAGGCAGAGGCAAGAGACTCGCTTGAGCCCAGGGATTGGAGGTTGCTGTGAGCTGTGATGCCACGGCACTCTATCCAGGGTGACAGCTTGAGGCTCTGTCTCAAAAAAAAAAATTTTTTTAAAGGTACATGTAATTATTATTATTTACAAAGAAAGTGATAAAGCAAATGTGGGGAAATGTTAACAATGGGTGATTGTTTCTGAATGAATTCCCATATCTACCTGGTTCACTCTCTTACCCCTTTCCATTTTCTGACCTTTCTCTGTGGAAACTATGCCCTGGTCCTGAACATAAGATCTCCCTTCTCTTTTGCCGTAATATTTATCCCTCGACATGCTGCATTTTTAGTTTATTATCTTTCTACCTCATTAGAAGGTAAGTTCTATGAAAGCAGGAAGTTGGGACTGGTTTGTTCACTGTTATATTCCTAATCATGAAATAGTATCTACCTCACAGAATTCATCCAATAAATGTTAAACAGATCTGATTCACAACCTGAAGAACATATCATGAAGCAATTATACATGATCAAAAGTACTAGTTAATTTCCCTATCTATGGAGTGTTAAAATTAAATATCCACATATGCTTTTCCCTTGTATTGAAAACTATCTTATCCAGAAAACACATGCAAGTACCTTTCTATGCCTATAAATTAGGGCAAAATAATCCAGATGTGGTCAAGAGATTAGAAAAAGCGGCATCACCAAAATATTTTAAATTAAGCAATTTTTTTCTGGAAGAATTTGTCATACATGCAGATATAATGACTCTACTAAGTGGCTTACACTATAATCACTGTGTCCTTGTTAAACTGTTTCTCTTGAACTGTATTAGAGCAAACTGGGGAAATAACATCTTCACTATCAGAAGACAAATCAATATACTGTATTCCTCTTTGATTCTTGAAATATGATATACTTGCTTTTCTTTCATTGTCTGGAGTTTCTGGAACACTAGAATCTTCTGGAAAAGAATAAAAGAAGAAAGACATTTTGAGCAACCTGAAAATAAATTTTTTTTGAGAGTATAAGCATGCTAAAAAAATCTCAAACTTTAAGTCATTGTTTCTAATCTTAAACCTAAAGAAAAAAAATTTTTTTTTTTTTTTTTTTTTTTATTAAATCATATCTGTGTACAATAATTCAGTCATGGGGTACAGTGAACGGGCTTCAGATACAATCAGAGATATTTTCATCAACCTGATTGTGATAGCATTCAAGAGACTTTCTCATTACTTTGTGAGAACAATTT